>RJWT010010293.1:0-24313 GCA_004365215.1 Cuniculus paca
TTTGACAGATTTGGTACAGAAAGTACAGGAAAAATAAAATAGCTATCAAGTTCCTTGACTGGGGAGAGCAGAATACTGTAATGGCAAAATTGGAAAAGAGAGTATCTTTAAGTTGGCCCTGTAAAACCAAACAGTTGGTAGGAGTAATTTCAGTGGTGCACACTGAGTGTCCTCTGCCCTGCAGCCTTGTAATCATGTAAGAGAACTCTTAGGAAGTTGGGGAGAGTAATAGGGATGGAATAATAGGTATTTTCCAAATGTGCTGTTTTCTTGAGTTGATTTTGCCCTGGATTCATTGAATGTAGTCTGTGGTCATGGCAAAATTGATGTGCCTAACACAGATGTAATGTTTTATGAAAGGCGAGCTATAACTCTTGGGTGGAAGTAGGGGATTATGAATCTTTGTACTATTATTTTCCTGTTAATGCTGAGGAAAAATTCATCCTTCTGGGCCTCAATCTTTAAACTAGGAGTGATACTAACATGAATATACGGTACTCATATTGGAAATTGCTACCCTCATTTAGAAGCCATTAACCTTTAAGTTGATAAAATAATGTTCTTAACTAAGCATGTGAAATCTGTGTTGAACAGCAGCAGTTTTTCTGGAACTCTTAATTTAAAAAGCCCTGATCATAATACTTTTTGAAAATCAAAAGCATGCAGGTGAGATGAAGTCACCTGAGCAATTTTCTATAATTATAACTTTTAAAGCCTTTTCCTTTGTCTTTTGTAGCCTAATTTAACACATACACAGCAGCAACAACAACAGCATAGACCTATACTTTTCTTCTTTTTCTCTATAGACATTTTGGATTTTGATTTAAATTTTGGTGGTGCTAAGCATGAGACCCTGGGCCTCACATATATTAAATATTCATTCTGTCATTGAACTAACCTCCAAGGGGGTTTGTTTTTGTTAATAGTTGCAGTTCCACAGGAAGATATGTTTTCTTGTTCTTCTCTGGTTTATGTGGAACTTTGGATTTTTTTTTTTTTTAGAACAGCTCTGGCTATGTAGTCCAGGCCTTGAACTCACTATGTTGCCCAATCTGACCTTCAATTTACAATCCTCCTTCCTCAGCAAAAATTTTGAATCTCTGAGAACTTTGAAATTCCAAATAGCTAGCTCTAAAGCCTTCTGATCTCTGAGTGGCCCTTCTTAAAGCATTTCTAGTGGATAACCATCGAATCTAAACTGACTCCTCTAGAGTAGCACTGGAAACCTCAACATATCTTGACATCCTAGGGATTGAACCAGGAATATGTTAGTGCTGACTCAGAACTTCTTTGTGTAGCATTAGGTTCCGTAGGGCCGTCCTGGTCTGCAGTTGCTGGAATGTGACAGAATTGGCATTAGTGCCTAGAACAGCCCACACTAGAGCTAGTTTCTTTTTGCCTTCTGATAGTTAAGTCAGGTTTGTTGCCATTGTTTCCTGAAAGAAAAACTATCAGATAATATTACCTCCATTTGTGTGTTTTAATTAGCAGAGGAGTGGAATGAAAAGTAACTTAGAGAAGACTTTCAAGAAAGAGGATTAGTACCTGACACATTTGGATAGTTCCATCATAGTTAAACACATTTTAAGCATACTAACACCAGTGTTTCCAGTAAGTGATCTGAAAATAATAGTGAATTTTAGCTTATTTTATGTATAGAATAAAATTGTTTCCAGAGTATTCATTAAGTAATGCCTTGCCAAAGTGTTAAGTCTGAAGTAGTGTTAATATGTTTTATTATTTTATTTCTTTTCTCCTCCCCCCATGAGCAACACAAGTTAGAAAGAGAATCTTAGGCTTGCATTTTCTTTAATAATTCTATCTCTTGCTTGTTACTAGAAGCAGAGATATCTTCAGAGAAGTTAAAATTATCAAGTTATACTGTTATCATATTATTTTTTTCCCTCTTAGTAACTCAGAGGC
Organism: Cuniculus paca; assembly: GCA_004365215.1. Taxonomy (NCBI): domain Eukaryota; kingdom Metazoa; phylum Chordata; class Mammalia; order Rodentia; family Cuniculidae; genus Cuniculus; species Cuniculus paca. The sequence goes on from RJWT010010293.1 coordinate 1,924, forward strand.
AATGCTTTGTCTTGCCAAAGGTATTTAGAAAGATCTGTGTATATGTGTAGAGTGCTTTGGGTCATAGACTTAAGGCGTATCATTCATTTCAGAAGATACATGAATGCATCAAAAACAAGTGACAGGGAAAACAGAATGCAGTTAGTCATCTTGTTGTTTCAAAACTGAACAAACGTTTTGGGAGAGCAAGTTCTTGCTGGACATCACTAAATAAGAATGAGCTGATGTCACACTTGGCAAGAAGCAACTCTTTTTTTCTTTTTCCATACAAATAGTACAACATGGTGAGGAGGAGAGATTGCCAGCAAAGCATAAAGAATTACAGGGACAAAATAAGCCGGAAAAGGAACATGAGAATGAGTTGCTTGTTGCAAAAATAATTAATACGACATAAAAGCCATGCTTATTTTATCTGGAGGAATCTGGGCTAGAACATGAACTGATGAAGAGGGGTGATGTTTACCCGGCTCCCCTCCCCTCTTCTGCCCTTGGAGGGCTGTTGTGCACAGTTCCCTGCAGAGGGTTGTGTAACTGCCTTGACTTGTTTTCGAGGCAGAGTGGCCCCTGCAGGTCTTCTGGCTCAATGTAGTGCTGTGTTAGGTGTAAATGAAGAAGTCTCTGAAACATACTAATGTCAAACTTGAAATGCAGTCATTTTTATCTAGTATTTTCAAACACTAGGTAGTACTGCAGGCTGTGTGGGGTGTGTGCCACTACCTGCCTTCCTGTTCGCAGAATTGGATGCAGTTTTGGAATTTGGGCAGCCACATTCAGATGGTTGATTTTGCATATTCCTAAAAAGCCAGGAAATATCAAAATTAGCCAAATATTTATTGATCTTAGCTGTAATTATCAGGCTAAATGAATATAGTCCAGTGTTTCATAATAGGAGTGGGGAAAAGGTTAGGGATACTACTGGCATTTTGGAGAACTGGAACTGTTTAGCTGCCCCCAGCTACTAAGTCTCAGTGACAGGTCAGGAGAGGCTTTATTCTTCCAAACTGTGTCTAAGGGGATAGGCGGAGGAAGTGAGGGGCGACTAAAAACAACATGCATTTTGCAGTATTACTAAGCAATAGTTCTCTTTACTCCCTCTTCCCTTTCCCCTCTCCTTTCTCCCTTCTCCACTATCACCCTCCCCTTTCCTCTCCCTCTTTTTTTGATGCGTCTTCCTTTGTAATTTAGACTGGCCTTGAACTCACTGTGTACCCCAGGCTGACCTTGAACTTGTGGCAGTTCTCCAGCCTCAGCCTCCTGAGTGCTGGGATTACAGACCTGCACCACCACACACTGTAATACTGTAGTTTTCTTTATCGTTTGTAAGATCTTGGTAAGTATTAGGGAAATGTTCTTTTATAATATAGCATAACTTTCATTCAGAATGGATTTAATAAAAAAAAATAGCAGAGAAAAATTTGGAAAGACAGATGGAGGGAAGGACATTTCCAGGAAAGAAGGGTGAGGTGCACAGTGGTTTCTTAACTAGCCCATTGTTGCCTACAATTGCACCAGGTCTCTAGATCTGTGGGTGGTTTCTCTTTCTGAGAGTCAACAAATGAGCATCCCTAAGGAGGAAGCAGGAATTGTAGAGAAGGTAAGGGGAATGAGAAAGAAGACTGGGGGAAGAGGCAGGCTTGAAGAAAAGATTGGGATTGGGTTAGAAAGATAAAAACAAAGAAACGAGATCTTTCATTGCATTGTTATGCTTACAGTGTTGGTTTTTCTTGGGAAATTCTGGGTGCCAATGATGTGGAATTTTGGAAGTTCCAGTTTGCCATAATCATAGAGAAAAACTCTCCATTTTTACATCAGTTAAAAACTTTCATATGCATGTTGGTTATAGTATGTCATGTCCCTTTGTAGCCTTGTAAGCCTAGCCTACTGAAGACTGTCCCAAGTGTCTGGTCAGTGATTTAGGTACGCTGCCACCTGTTGCTTTCAGTGTGGCTGCTAGGTATGATCATCTATTTTCCCTTAGACTTCACTGAGTCAGTAATTAAAAGTGTCACGGTTTCCCATTTATCTGTACTTTGTGAAAGGAATATAGTGCCTTATTGGGAAAGCTAAGTATAAAGAATGAAATGTTAGCCAAAATTAGCCAATATTCAGTTAAATATTAGGATGCCTTTTTAAACAGTTCATAATACTCTTTCATTTACATGAATTTTACCTCCCACTCTCTGTATCCTTCATATACTTCTCTTTTTCTTTGCTTACATTTTTGAGGTTTATCGATGTCGGTATGTGCCTTGTTTATTTTCACCACTATATAGTATTCCATTGAATGACTATTTCACAGTGTATTTATATCATTCTATTAATGAATATTTGGGTTGTTTCTGATTGTTCAACTATTAAACAGTTTTGCAGTGTAATCCTGTATATATCTACTTTTGCCCACATAGAAGAATTTTGTCTAGGGTATGTAATTAGGAACAAATTACAGTTTAGTAAGTTACATGAATTTCCAGTTTTATTAGCTACAACGAATTTACTCTGCAAAGTGACCATGCTGATTTATATCCTTACTAACTAGATACGAGAGTTTCTGTTGTTCTACATCCTCAGTAAAACTGGATATTGTCCCAGCTGTTGCTTGTTTATTAATTTAAAGGCAGTAGTGTGCTTAGCAACTATCTCAAATGTAGGATCAGATGCAAACTTGATTTTTTATGCCTGACTTCCCTCTTTTCAAGAAATTGTTTTGCTTTCTGAGTTACAAATCCAACATAATGTAGAATAGCTTTTTTACTTTTTTTTAAAAATCAGAAAATGTCTTAAAGCATTTGGAAAAAAGAATTACAATAATTAAAAATTCTAGCACTTAACACTCTTCTGTATATTTCCTTATAGGTTGTACATATATTAGGCATTCATTTACTTTACAATTAAAATCGTACTGAATTTGCTTTTTACATTACAATTTCTGTTAACATTATATTAGTACATTTCTCGTGTCAGTAGATATTTAAAAATACGACTTTAATAGCTGCGTAACATTTGTCTAAATGTGCTTAATCATTCTCTTACTGAGGACTTTGGAGAAAATAATACTTGAGTTAAAAAAAGTCTTGGTATAAGCTGGGTGTGGTGGCATACACTTGTAATACTGGCATTCTGGGAGGCTGTGGCATGAGAATCATAAGTTCCAATCCAGCCTGGGCAACTTAGTGAGATCCTGTCTCAAACAAATGCATACATACATGTACCCATCTTTTTTTTTTTAATTTTATTTTAAAGAGAATAAAATGGAATAAAGCCAGTCAAAACAAGACTGTGTGAATGACACAGGATTTCAGAGCAAGATAATAGGAAATCAACAGTGGTTACCATAATGCCTCCTGCTGTCTTCAAAATAGCTGCCCAAACCTTCAGCCAGTAAAATCAAACAAAACAGAAACAGAATAGAACCAATAAAAGCAAAACATTGAATGCAATAGGACTTCAAAACCAGATAATAGTAAATCCAAAATGGCTACCATAATATATCTTGTTATCTATGAAATAGGTGCCCATGCCATCAGATATAATAAATTCAAAAAAGATATAACAGAATAAAACCCAACTAAACAAAACAATGAGAGTGGTACAGGATTTCAAAATAAGATAACGGGATTAACAATGACTAGCACCTTCAGAAGGAGATCTCTCATATATGCTACATTGCATATTGTTATCCTCTCAATAGATGATCAGACTACTAGCTTTAGGCTCACAAAGTCAGTGAAACACTAAACACTACAAGCATTAAGTTGTATTTTACCTCATTAGTTATCATCACAGCCTGTGTTTCTCTGGATCCTCCAGTCACTTATGGCGGGGAAGCAGGGGGTTGGCTCTTGTCTCCCTGCCTGAAGGGGCTGGCGTCTGGCTCTCCCCCAGTCAGACTGCACATGGCGCTGACTCACAGGAGGTCTTAGCTTCTTGTTGACTTGTTCTCCTCCCCTGCAGTCCGCAAATGGCCGTGCGCACCAACCTTGATATATAAATCTTCATCTAAATGTATGTCTTTGGGATAGATTTCTAGAAGTCACTGAATGCTTATGGATTTAGATTGAATATGTGATGAGTAGAACATCCATGTAGGAAAAAAAATAAGCAACAGAACATTCTTCAGAAGCCAATGAGCCATTAGTTCAATTTCTCTCATATTTGAATTGAGTGGCAAATTTGTCTTTTCTTTTTAGGGGCATTGTTAGAGGGAATTTCTACCCTACCAGTAACATAAGAGTTGGTTGGGTATTGCAGTGTTAGAATTTAAGAGCCTTGGGGCTGGGGATCTAGCTCAGCGGTCTAAGTGCCTGCCTGGCAAGCGCAAGGTCATGAGTTCAATCCCCAGTGCCGCAAAAAAAAAAAAAAAAAAAAGAATTTAAGAGCCTTGGCATTGGAAAGGACTATTCAGAAGGTTAGATCATCCAGTGTTCTAGTTTTTGCAGGGTTCCTCACTTGAGTGTCTTTTGCAGAATATCTCATTGCAGTAGATCTCTCATATTGGCATCTCCTGTATCTAATCCCTAGCAGTGATGACAAATCTTTTAGAGACCGAGTACCTAATCTGTAACCCAAACCCACATATTTATCACAGAGTGCCAACACTGCAATTAAACCTGAATACTGAGGTTTTAGTTTAGAGAAAAACAGCTCATACATTAAAAGAAAGGCACTAACAGCTTTCGGTGGTACAGCCAGCTGCTGCCCTTGTGCACAGGTTTGCCACCTCTATACCATTTGTTGTCATCTAGAGCAGTGTGCTCCCTGACTGGACAGCTGTGATTGGTTGAATCTTCTGCCTTCACAGTGGCTGAATATTTTCTGTAACCTCCACTTGACTTTTAATTTGTTTTATAATGAAGGTATTATTAGAGCTGGGGATATAGGTCAGTGGTACTGTGTAGTGCATGGTTAGTTTCCTAGGTGTCAATCCCTAGGTGTCCCCCTTCCAAAAAACAGCTCTCTAAAGTAATTCTGGAAATATTTCAACTTCGTTTTTTGTTTGTTTGTTTGTTCCCCCTCTTAGCTTCTGTTACAATTAAGATGAAAACAAGTGTGTTTGACTTTTAAAGTCTTGGTTGTCTGCCTCCCTGGCAAGCGTGAGGTCCTGACTTCGATTCCTCTGCTACCCCCCAAAAAAGTCGTGGTTGTCTTCTAATGTATAATTTAACTTTATTCTATTTTTTTAGTGACTATTGGCAGGACAGAAAGACTTTCCACGTATTTGTATACTGGTGGATATGAAAGTTCTAAAGTGATTAGGTACTACACATTATTTAGAAGTTGTAATAGTTTGTGCATATTTTCTACTTTTCCATTAATACAACCATCTTTTGTTTCCTTCCTTCCCTTTTTTTTTTTGCTTAAAGATGTTAATTTATTATCTCATTCAGTACTTGTAAACTATTAGGGTAGATATTTTCCTCATTTGCAGGATGAGGGTACTGAAGCTGAAAGGTTGTTGAAGACTTTTTGTGTACTTAGCTATTAAAGATAAGCTGGAATTCAAAATCAGGTTTAATTCTAAAACCTGTTTAACCAGTTTGCAAGTCTGTTTTCCTGCTTCAATTATATTAACTTCGTCATAAAATTAAATATATTTCTGTGCAAAACATATTTATGTTTTTCGATGACTCACATTGGTAGTGTGGAAGTCATTATGGTATTGGAGGTATAATTGCTTCTGCTTGCTTCTCTTTGGTAATCCTGGCTGCTTTCCCCTTGGTTGGGGCACATCAAGAGTTCCTTCCTGTAATGGCCAGTCTCTTCCTAGTCTAATGTAGGGGCACCTTCCTGCTTCTGGGGAAACAGAAGCACAAAATTAGAATTGGATAACAAATAATTACATAGTTTTTTTCCTGAATAGTTTCAACCAGCATATTCCATAAAGAGGCATGTTTTCACAACTGTGTGCTTTAGGTAGTGAGAAAAGTTTGAACTTTTATAACTTGGGTATATTCTACTGCAGAGGCAGTAACACACATGCTTAGTGGACTCAATGTGAAAACCTGTTAGCTTAGCCTTGGGATAGAAATCTTTGTGTTTATGGTCACGTAGGGATTCAAATACATTATCACAGTGAACTTGAGACCAGTGGTCAGAGAACCAACTAATGGAGCTGCTGTATATGTGATTTAATTACCCTAGATCAATCAGACTTGGACTTAGTGATGATGGGATGGATATGTTGTACATGTATTTTTACATAATTGCTAGGGGAAAGGAACAAAGTTCCAGGCTTCGTTTTGTTGACCTTTGGAATCACTTTTATCTTGTAGTTCCATATAACTGCCTTTACTGAATTTTCAAAAGGCTGGTCAAGCGATTTATAGATAAGGGCGCATTCAGTACTTTCACAAGAGCCCATATCTTCAAATGTAGGTGACGTAAGTTTACTTCAGAGACAGGAATGAGTTCATTTCTGTGGAGAGATATGAAGAGAATGTGTAACTCTCTTTAAAAGAAAAATAAATTTAAATTAAGAATTTTGTGTGGGAGAAAGAATGGAGTAACTGGGCATTTGAATCTTTTAGCAGTTATTAAGGATCTTTTAGCTAAGGTTCAAGGGAGCACTAACACTATCTTAGTCCTTTTGTGCAGCTATAACAAAATACCTGAGAATAGGTAATTTATAAAGAGCAGACATTTATTTCTTGTCATTTTGGAACCTGAGAAGGCCAAGATCAAGACACAGATTTGTTGTCTGGAGAGAGTCCAGTTTCTGCTTTCAAGATAGTGTCTTAAAGATTGTTGTCCTTCAGAGGGAAGTAATACTGTGTCCTTCACATGTCAGAAGACCAAAAAAGGGAATACCTTCCTTCATGCCCTTTAATAAGGGCATCTAACCCCATTTGTGAGAAGAGAAGTATTCATGGCTACCTGAATTTTGGAGGGGTCATATTAAAATCATAGCAAATATCAGTTGTGTGTTAGCAGAACTCACCCAAATACAGGCATTCATTATGTGAAATAACAGTCCCATATAGAGAACTCTTTGTGTAAGTCAGAGATAATAGTGAGATTCCTTCTCTCAAGGACCTTAACAGGTAGCTTAGGAGAGCGCAGGAATCTTAGTGATAATCCATGATGTGAATTCTGTGGTAAAGGCCCAAAGTGAACTAGTAACCAAGCATGTTCTAGAAATGCAGCCCACAAAGGGAAGGACTTAGTCATAAATGAGCTATATTGCTACTGAAAACGTGTTGATCCCAAAGTATTAGCAAATCTCAGTAAGCAAAATTATCTAAGCATAAATTAAGAGGAAAGTGGAATTTTTAATAAGTTCTTCTAATAAATCATTGAGTCATGGGCATCACAATTTTAAGAATTGGTGACACTCCAGAGCTCTCATGGTTTGGCTATATTATCTCCTTTAAACTGCAGTTTCTGTCACCAGAAACCATTAATATGCAGCATTTCTTCTTTCTGTTAAAATTCCCACACTTCCATTGCTGTGGTTTTTAAAAGTCATTATTATAATTACTATGACTTTCTTAGTATAGGGGATAATCTGCCTCCCGAGATCATCTTGACATTTAAACGAGATAAAATTAGCTTTTGTTTTTCTTATTCATGAAATAAAAATAAAGTGCTTTATATACTGCCTGACATATAGTTAAATTTTATAAGTTATAGTAACATGGCTTTTTTGTTTACAAGGGACTATAATGTATAAATTAATTCTTATTTAATCCTTCAAGCTACTGTTAAGGTTTATAGTGTAATGCCTTTTACTGATATAGAAGTGAAGTCTGACTGTCAGATTTTCTGGCTGATTTAAGCAGATAAAGAATTTAGGAAAGGGTGGTAGATAGCTCGCAGAACCCCCAGAGAGCTGTGGAATCACAGTTTGGGCTACCTAGTCAAATATAATGATGGAAATCCTAGGTGGGCATTGGTAGCACATGCCTGTAATCACATCACTGTTAAGAGGGTCAGGCAGGTTTGAGCCCAGCCTGTATAGTTTAGCAATTTAGATCCTGTCACAAAACAAACAAATAAAAGGCTGAGCTGTAGCCTAGTGCAAAAGCTCTGGGTTCAATCCTTAGTACTATGGGGGAAAACTCCACAGAACTGAGCCTGTGCTACCATTTTGCCCTATGGTCAGTCCTGGCTCACATCAGACTGGACTTTGCCACAAGTCTACTTCTGCTGCTGCCTCAGCAGCACTTTGCTGGAAATTGCTGTCACAGGGAATGCACCTGGTAGAAGCCCCTATTTTGCAACATTTGCTCCCTGTTTTGAGTCTAGGGTGGATATCCAGATGAGTGGAACTTCTGTTTGCAAGGCAGGTGGGTAAAAAAGCTGTTGTTCTTCAGCTTCTTAGAATAATAGGCCAGGAAGCTGGCATATGGGTCAGTTTTATTGCCAGCTCTTTGGGTCGTAACTCAATGGAAGGAATACTTTGTTCATATTTCCTTTTCATTGGGCATAACCAGAGTAGATAGAAATTGGGATTGTTTTCCTTACTAGGAGACACTCCATATGTGGAAAAATTAGGGTTTTGTTTTGTTTTGTTTTTTTCTAAAACCATTTTCTTAGAAATTACAGTATCTGTTATAAGTTAGCAGTATTACCTTGGCATTTCAAGCCACTAATAAGTGAGAACTTTCCATTTGATCAGAATGCTTTCCCCAGTGTAAACAATCCTGTTTCCCATTATTTGTTGGACCACAGAGTATGTAATCCTTCCAGGAAACCATGAGTTAACACCTGCAAGAAGGGTAACTCCTTTGAGCAAGAAAAGTTCTGGCGTTAATATTTCATCCTCCTCCCACATCCTTTTTAGTACTTCTTTCGATTTATTTAAAGTGGACCTGTGATTCATTTTTGCCACAAATCTCAAAAAAGGGGGTGAATTAATTAATTTCAGGTCCCTAACCTGATGCCACATCCCCCATCCTGTCATTTGTCCTAGTATACCTCACAAAGTCTGTATTGGAAAGAAATTGTGTATATTTCAAACTGCTGTAAGTAATGTGTTAAAAGTCAGTTTTCAGAAGAACAATTTAGTTCCTTAAAGCAAACTTTTAGAAAGTAAACAAGTATTTTAGTGCTCCAAATAACTTTTCTGATTCTAGGTTATTGATGGTTCAGAAACAGAGAGAACACCTGGGTTTGGTGTGTGCCAGCTGCCCAAGTTGTAGCTGTGACCCACGTGGCCCACTGTCACAGGCTCTCATTCTTCCAAACAAATGAGAAAAGAGTGGGCTTTCTGCCTTCATGCAGTGAGAGCTGTTGAAGGATTTTCCCATTGAAACTGTGAATGTTTACAATGTTTATTTTATTTTTATACTAAGAGTGAGGGTTTTCTGAATTTAAATACTTCCCTTTCTGTAAATGATTTTCTATTAGTCCTAATCCTGTGTTAAAAGAAGCATGGCATAACAGTTTAGATTAAAACTTCATTCTCCTTTCTTAGAAATATGAAATTTCAAAAATTTAAACATTTAAAACTTGGTTCAATTCTCTTGTTTAAGGAAATGAAACTTATTTTTCCTTTGTTTATCGTTTTACAGTTTTCATTTTGTTCCCTATTGGTCACATTTTTTCCTCCTTGACCTCCTCGTTACAGGAGTATTGTGGAATATTTTTATTTAGCAAAAATTAAAATCAGTCAACCCAACTGTGTTATAAAATGTACATAACCTAAAATTTATCACGTTCATTTTTTGAGTGTACAATTCTATGGCATTATGTACATTCACATTGTCGTGCAGCGTCACTGCTAGCATCCATCTTGAAAGCTTTTCCATTTTCCCAAATTAAACTCTGTACCCAATAAATAGTAACTTCCCAAGCCCCTGGCCCCCAGCCCAGACAGACATTATTCTACTTACTTTCTCATGAATTTCACTATGCTGTTTACCTCATGTAAATGGAATCATACAATATTTTTGTCTTTGTTTATGGCTTAACAGTGTAGAAGATTCATCCATGTTCTAGCATATGTCAGAATTTTGTTCTTTATTTGTTATGGTTGATACAATATGTCAACTTGAGCAGTTTAGAAATTTAAGGGAGAGACTCAGCAGGGAGCCAGGGTTCTTACTTTGTAAATATCCTCATCCTGTATAAAGGAGGGCAAGGACATTTTGTGAGTGTCAGACCTGTCCTGAAGTGGGGGAGGGGAGGCTGTATACAATATAAGAGAGGAGAGGAGGCTTGTTTTTCCCTTTTTGCTCTGATTGCTGCCTTGAAGTGTTGCCCCAGATCCATGCCACCCTGCCTTGGAGCCAGCTAATTATGGACTGAAATCTCCAGAACTGTAAACTAAATAAACCTTTCCTTGCTTCACTTTGGGTGTCAGGTGTTTTGTCCCAGCAGTGAGAGAAAAGTAACCAAGACAATTTGGTACCAGGAGTGGGGTTGTTGCTGTGACTGTACCTGACCATGTGGTTCAAGAGCCTTTGGGAATGGCTTGTGGGAAGAGTTTGGAAAGGTTCAGAGATGTTGCCTGAATGCATAGAGCTCAAACATCTTAGGCTGTTCTGTAAGGGAGATTCTGGTGAGAGCTCAGGAGACCAGAAGGCTGATAGAAAGCCTGCCAGGCTGGGGAGATTTCTGCTGGGAAGTCTGCACTGGGTGCTGGACTCCAGATGATGTATGTTATGGGTTGGCAGAAAGTTTGTATGCATTTTGCTCATGTTCAGAAACTTTGCCTGAGACTAAGGTTAAGGATGATGCGCTAATTAAGCTGGCACAAGAAATTTCAAGGCAGTCAAATGTTGAGGCCATGGCATGGCTATTGTTGGGGGCTTTTAGCCAGATTTATGTTGTGAATCAAGAGCAAAAATTCCAGCAGGATGATTTAAAACACTGAGTCTGGCCAGAAAGGAAGCTCCAGTAAAGCTGTGGACTGTAAAGATAGAACTGAGACCTTGATTGCTGAGAAGGAACAGAGAAATAGAAAAGATGGCCTGAAGGCATCACAAAAAGTAGCAAGTCTCCAACCCTTGCAGCTTCCAAATTGCAAAAGTGAAAGACTTTACTTGGAGGAGAAAGCCTCAGAGCACCATATTCCAGGATGGTGGTGGAGGCCACAGGAAGTTCCAGAATGGTGGCAGCATAGAAAATCTGTTCCTCACAATCAGGTTCAGCATGCCCAGCGATGCAGGCACTTGACCCTTACAGCCAAGAGAGAGGAAAGCCTGGCTACTGCTCCAGCTGGCAGCAGACCTCAGCGTCATCCACATGGTGCTGGTTTTAGGTGCATGCAGGATGCACAAGTTCTGAGGTTGAAAAGTCTTCCATCCTGATTTCAGAAGGCCTGGGAGACCAGGCAGTGTGCCCCTGAGAGGGCAGTGTGTAAAGCTATGAGTGTGAAGCCAAAGATGCAATAGAGACCCCAGAAGTTTGGGAAAGCCAGGAGCATGGATCATCTAAGCAAAACTACAAAGATTGAGCAGAACAAGCCCAAGAGAGAAGCAGTGGGAGCTAAAACCACCAGAAGTGTCATACGAATGGAACCACACAAACTCTTTGGAGCTCACAATTTGCCACAGATTGTTACAGATGCTGGACATGTGACTACAGGACTTAACATTTGTCCTGCTGGATTTTGGACTTGCTTTGGTTCCAATGCTTCGTATTTCCGTTTTTAACTTTTGGAATGGTAATGTCTATCTTGTGCCATTGCATGTTGGAAGTGTTTAACTTTGTTTTCATTTGTACAAGGGCTTGCAGCTAAGAGTTTGCATTTCATCTTGGAGGAGACTTGGGACTTGAACTTTTCACCAGTGCCGAAACTGTTAGGACTTTGTCAACTCTTGCAGATGGACTAAATGCCTTTTGCATAAAGGGGTGTACATGAGTCTTTGTGGGGCCAAGGACAAAATGTTATGTTTCTAATGTAGTGTAATGTGGATAGACTTAATGCTGGTTCTTAAGGATTATTAAGCTGTGTATAATGTTCAAGTTGCAAAATGGTAAGAATTAGCATGTCTTGGTATCTGGAAGCTGATTTAAATAAATATGTGTGGTTGCCAAGTTGACAAGGAGTGGATTGTTATGGTTGATACATTGTGTCAACTTGAGAAGTTTAGAAGTTTAACTGAGAGACTCAGCAGGGAGCCAGGATTCTTACTTTGTAAATATCCTCCTCCTGTACAAAGGAGGGCAAGGACATGTTGTGAGTGTCAAACCTGTGCTGAAGTGGCCCTGGGGTGGGGGTGGGGTGGGAATGGGGGGTGCTGTATACAATATAAGAGAAGAGAAGAGGTTTGTTTTCCCCTTTTTGCTCTGGTTGCTGCCTTGAAAGGTTGCCCCAGTCCATGCCACCCTGCCTTGGAGCCAGCTGATTATGGACTGAAATCTCCAGAAATTGTAAGCTAAATAAACCTTTCCTTGCTTCACTTTGGGTGTCAGGTGTTTTGTCCCAGAAATGAGAGAAAAGTAACCAAGACATTATTTAAGCTTAAATAGTACTCTAGTTTGTATACTGGATTTTGTTTATGCATGCATCAATCACTAGACCCTTGGGTTGTTTCTGCCTTGTCTTTTGTATTAGCCAGCTTTGCACTATTGTCAGAGAATACTGTGCCTGATAATCAACTTCAAAAGAAGAAAGATTTATTTTGGCCCATAGTTTTGGAAGTTTCAGTCCATATCAGTTGGCTCTGTTGCTTTTGGGCTTGTAATAAGGCAGTATATCATGGTGGGAATTCATGGCAGAGAAGGCCTGTCTGCCTCATACCTGAAGAAGAAGCTGGGGTCCCAATATCCCATTCAAGTGGCTACCTCCCAGGATCTACTTCCTCCCACGCGGCCCCACTTCTTAAAGGTTCCATCACTCAATAAGGCCATGGTTGGGGATCAAGCCTTTAATACATGGTCCTTTGGAAGACATTCAAAGTCTGAGCTGTAGCAGCTGTTGAGAATCATGCTGCTCAAAGGATTGGTATTTAGATACCCATCGAGTTCCTGCATTAGTTCTTTTGGGTATCACTAGAGTGGAATTGCTGGTTCACGTGCTAATCCTGTGTGTTTTCCCGCTACTTTTTCTTATGCTAAAATACATCTAACATAAAATTTATGATTTTAGCCATTTTTTAAATCTTAACTATTTTAAAGAGTACAATTCTGTGGTAGTAAGTATGTACATATTTTGTGCGTCTGTCACTGCCCTCTATCTCCAGAACTCTTATCAGTTTGCAAAAATGAAACTCTGTATCCGTTAAACAGTAACTCCCCATTTCCCCCTCCTTCTAGCCCTGGCAATTACTGTTCTGTTTTCTCTCTGTGAATTTGACTATTCTGTGTATCTCATGTAAAGGGAGTCATATAGTGATTCTTTTCTTGTAGCTGGCTTATTTCACTTAACGTAGTATCTTCAAGATTCATCTATGTTCTGGTGTAAGTCGTAATTTCCTTTTTAGGGGTGAATAGTCCATTGTATATACATACATGTATGTGTGTACAGTATATGTAGCATACCGTATACATATATATGTGCTTATATTATTCAGCCTCAAAATGAATAAAAGAAATTCCATTTTACCTTTCTGTTCACCCATCAATGGAAATTTGAGTTTTGTTTTCATCTGTTGTGACTGATGCTGTTCTGTGAACATATGTGTGTAAATATCTCTTTAAGACTCTGCTTTTAATTCTTTTGGGTATATACTTAGAGTTGGAATTATTAGGTCATATTGTAAATCTGTGTGTATTTTTTTCTTTCCTCCAGTAACTGTACTATGTTACATTCCCTTGACAATGCAGAACTGTTACATATCCATGCTAACACTTTCTGTGTGTGTGGGCTTGTTTTTTTTTTGTTGTTGTCAGTTTTTTTTGGTGGTTTTTTTGGTAGTAGCCATCCTAATGGGGTGAGATGGAATCTAATTCTAGTATTGAATTGGATTTTTCTGATGATTAATGATCTTGAACATCTTTTCATGTGCTTTTTGGCCATTTATATAGCATCTTTGGAGAAACGTCTATTCAAGATCTTTGCTTACTTTTGAATTGTTGCTGTTATTAGGTCTCTATATATTCTGAATATTATTTCCTTACCAAATACATGATTATCTATATAATATTTTATATATATATGTATATATATATATATGAATGGACTGAGGTAGTTCAGTGGTAGAGTGCTTATCTAGCATGCATGAGGACCTTGGTTTGATCACCAGCACTACAAAAAAACAAAAAAGCAACAACAAAATTACATTTTATGGGTTGTCTTTTTACTTTCTTGATAGTATCTTTTGATGCATGACATTTTAAGATTTTCTTAAAGTCCAATTTGTGTAGTTTTCTTTGCCTTTGGTATCATTTAAGAGGTCATTGCTAAATTCAGTATCATATTTTCTTCAATAGGAAACTATAGTAAAAACAGTAATAAACATTTTAGGTCTTGAATTTAGGTCATAAATCCATTTTAATTTTTATCAATGGTGTTAGATGAAGACTCAATGTAATTCTATTGCATATGAATATCTAGTTTACTTAGCACCTTTTATTGAAAAAACTGGTTCTTTGCTGACTAGACTTGCGATCTTTGTCAAAACTCATTAAATTATATATATGAGAGTTATTTCTGTCCTGTCTAATGCTTTGGTCTATATGTCTGTGTTTATGCCAGTATCATACTGTTTTGTTTACTGTGCCAGTTAATTTTCATTGTCATTTGACTAGATTCGGAGACTCCTCAAGGGGTAATTGGATCATGGGGCACTATATTCATCAGTGGATTGATTGATCCACTGATACTCACAACTCAAGGTGCTGTTGGGAGGTGAGGCACAGCTGGAGGAAGTGGGTACTGGGGGCATCAGGCCTTTCTTTGGTGGGTGTATCTCGCTAGCACTCTTCCCCTGTGCTCTGCTTCCTGTTCACCATGAAGCAAGCAGCTTTGCTCTGTCATGCCTTTCTGCCATGATGTTTCTGTCTTGGAGCCCCCTAATCATGCACTAAATTCTCGAAACCATGAGCCAAACAAACCTCTTCTCTTTTAAATGGTAAGTACTGGGTCTTTTGTCCCAGCAGTGGGAAAGTAATACAATTACTAGAGTTTTATAGTGAAATCTGAATTTAGAAAGTGTGTCCTTCATCTTTGTTCTTTTCAGGATTGTTTTGGCTTTCAGGGTCTCTTGAGAAACCATGTGAATTTTAGGATAGTTCTTATTTCTGCGAAAAATGTCATTGGGTTTTTAAAAGGGATTACATTGAATCTGCTGATTTCTGAAGTATTGTATTCTTATTAATGTGATTGCAGATGAAGTTGCTTTCTTAATTTCCTTTTTGGATTATTTATTATTAGTCTAAAAAATGCAACTTTTTTTTTTGGTACCAAGAATCAAACTCAGAACCTTGGGCTTGCCAGGCAGGCACTGTGCCACGCAGCTGTATCCCTGGTGTGACTGATTTTTTTGAGTGTTTCTACTTTGCTGAATTTTTTAGAGTATTAGTTCTAACAGTATGTTTGTAGAATCTATACATAAGGTCATATCCTCTATGAACAGAAATAATTTTACTTTTTCTCCAATTTGGATGCCTTTTACTTCTATTCTTGCTTAATTGTTCTGGTTAAAACTTCCAGTACTGTGTTAAAGAGTAGTGAAAGTACGCGTTCTTGCTTTTTCCCCCCCTATCGTAATGGAAAATCTTTTAGTTTAGTTGTTTACTACTCCTGCCCTTGCACATGCTGGGCAGGCACTGTACCACTGAGTAGCATTCCTGGGCCTAGTTTTTCATACTGAGTGTGATGTTTACTGTGGGCTTCTCATAACAGGTTTTAATTATGTTGAAATAATTTCCTTCTAGTTTTAGTTTGTTGAGTGATTTTTTTAACCAAGTGAGGATACGAATTTTGTCAAATACCTTCTCTGCATCAGTTGAGATGATCATGAGGTTCTTCTTCCCTTCAGTCTTCTAATGTGGTATATTACACTGATTTTCATATGTTGAATCATCATCTCATTCCAGGAATAAATCTCACTTGGTCATGGTGTGTAATTCTTTTAATATGCTTCTGCATTTGATTTGCTATTGTTTTGTTGAGGATTTTTCCATCAGTGTTCATGGATTATATTGGTTTGTAATTTTCTTTTCTTGTGGTGTTTTTATCTGGCTTTGATAATGATATAATATATACTCATAGTTGAATTAGGGTATGTACCCTCATCTTCAGAAGAGAATTTTGAGATTGATGCCAGTTCTTTTTTTAAATGATTGATAGACTTCACCAGTGAAACTGTTACGTTCAGAGCTTTTCTTTCTTGAAAGATTTTTGATTATTTATTCAATTTCCTTAGTAGTTACTGGTCACATCAGATATTTCTGTTTCTTTTGTGGTTTACTCTTAGCATGTTCTGTGTTTCCAGGAATTTAATTTTATCTAGGTTATCAAACTTATTGTTATACAGTTACTCATATAAAGACCTTTTTATTTCTAAAGAGTTGATAGTGTTCCCATGTTCATATTTGATTTTAGTAATTTGATGGCTGGGGATATAGCTCAATGGAAAAGCGCCTAGTGTATGCAAAGCCCTACATTTGATCTTCAGTGTCAACAAAACAAAGCAAAAGAATGATTTTAGTAATTTGAGTTCTTTTTTCTTAGTTTCTCTAGAAAAAAAGGTTTGTTAATTTTGATGATCTTTTCAAAGAATCAACTTTTGGGTTTGTTTTTTTTTTTACAGCTTTTCTCTCTTTTCTGTTCCGTATTTTTAATATGACTACTTTAATCTTCATTAAGTCTGTCCTTATGCTACTTTTGGGTTCAGTTTGTATTTTTCTAGATTGTTAAGTTATAAGGCTTGGTTGCTGATTTGAGATTTTTTTTTTTAATGTAAGCTTTCCCCCCGGCCCGCCCCATTGGTGATGGAACCAGGGCACTGAGCTGCATCCTCAGCACTCCCCTTGCCTTCATTTTGATAGTTCAAGTGCCAAATTGCCCAGGCTGTGTTCAAGACTGTGATCCTCTTGCCTCAACCTTCCAGAGTGCTGGAATTACACATGTGCACTGTAGCTATAAAATTCCTCTGTAGAACAGTTTGCTGCATCTCCTAAATTTTGGTATGTTGTATTTTCATCTCTTAAGTATTATAATATTTCACCAGTGATTTCTTCTCTAATGAATTGCTTAAGAGTGTGATGTTTAATCTCCACAAATTTGTGAATTTTCCAATTTTCCTTCTGTTACTGATTCCTAATTTCAGCTCATTGTGGGAGAAGATACATTTTATGATTTATATCTTATAAAATCTGTTGACTGAATTTCTAACCTAACATATGGCCACATCTTGGAAAGTGCACTTAAGAAGAATGTGTTTTCTATGGCTGTAAGACACAGTGTTTTATGTGTAATAGATCTAACTGCTTTTTATGTTGTTTTCTTACTTTCTCTCTGGTTGTTCTCTCTTGGAAAGTGGGCTATTGCAGTCTCTAGTTATTATTGTAGATCTACTACTCTCTCTAGTTTTGTCAATTTTTGCCTCATAAATTTGATAGTCTGTCATTTTGTGTAAAAGTATTTATAATTTTTCTTGCTGTATCAAACCTTTTATTAACATATGCCTTTTGTCTCCTGTAATCTTTTTTGATTTAAAGTATATTTTGTCTGATATTGATATAGTTACCTCTGCTTTCTTTTTTCTCTTCTTTACTCTTTTCATGGACTACCCCACACCCACAATCCATTCATTTTCAACTTTATGTCTGTGGATGTAAAATGAGTCTCTTGGAGACAAGCATGTGGTTGGATCATGTTTTTTATCCCATTCTGCCAATCTCTATGTTTTGACTGGAGTGCTTAATCCATATACATTTGAAGTTACTATTGATAAGTGGGGCTTACATAATTTTGCTGTTTGTCTCATGTATGCCTTACATCAGTGATGGCCAACCTTTTGGAGCTTTAAATGATAACAAATAGCTGCTGCATGTGTGCCATAGGTTCACCACCACTGCCTTATATAGCATTTTTGTCCTTCATTTATTACATTGTTGTCTTATATGTTTGGTTGATTTCAAGCAGTGAAATGTTTAAATTCCTTTATCATTTCCTTTTGTGTATATTCTGTAGCTGTGTTCTTTGTGGGTACCATGAGGGTTGTGTTTGATATCCTAGTTACAACACTTCAATTTTAATTTATCAGCCTAACTTCAGTAACATACAAAAAAATGCTCTTTCACTGCTCAGTTCCCACTCTTTTGTTGAATGTTACAGTATTATAACTTTATACATTGTGCAGAAATACGAATTAATACTTTTATTTTGCAGTACTAGGGATGGAATTCAGAGTCTTCATATTGAGCTGCATTGCTGTTTATTTATTTTTGAGACAGGGTCTTGCTAAGTCATAAGTTGCTCAGGTTAGGCTAGAACTTCTGAGCTTTCTGTCTCAGCCTCATGGAACATTTTTATACAACAATAATGAAATTGCTAAGAAATCCCTTTTACAATAGCTACCAAAATTTTTTAAGGAATAAATTTAATTCTGGAAATGATATCCACAATGAAAATCACAAACCACTGATGAAAGAATGAAATGGATACACAGTCAAAAATGGAAAGGCGTCCCATGTTCATTGATTGGAAAAATTAATGTTGCTAAAATACACATACTATCCAAATCTATCTATAGATTCAGTGTATTTCCTATCGAAATACCAAAGACATTCTTCACAGGAAAAAAAATTTCTAAAATTGAAACCACAAAGACTAAATTGTTGCAAAAACAGTCCTCAACAAAAGAAGGAAAGCTTGGAGATGTCACTTCAGTTCAAAACGTACTGCGAAATTAGAGTAGACAAATAGTGTGATACTAGTATACAAAAAACAGACACAGACCAGTGGATGACACCAAGAAGGAGATGCTCAATTGACATAGTTTTTAGAGGATTTAGTCCACAGTTGGCTCCAAGACAGAAGCAGCATGGTGGTAAGGCCTGGTGAAGGACACCTGCTCATCCCATGACAGCCAGGAAGCAGAGAGAGTAAAGAAAGGAACTGGTGACAAGAATACATCCTTCCAAGTCATGGCTGCAGTGACCCACCCCTTCTGACCAGGTCCTACTCCAAACGTGAACCTTTTGGGGGATGTTTTAGGTCTAAAGTATTACATTCAGTACTTTGTGTGCATTACCGTATTAAACTGAGAAAGAATTAGGAAACTAAAGGAAGATGTAAGGTATAAACTTCTTTGTCATGAAATGTTAACTGTAAATATGTGAACAAATGTCCTTTTTTGTTGTTGTTGTTAAACAGATGTCCTTTATGGAGTATCAGGAGTGAAATGTCATGATATCCATAGTTTTGTGTGTTTTTTTGTTTTGTTTTTTAAATTAGTTTTAGGGTCTGAACCTGGAGCCTTTGTACTGAGCTACATTCTCAGCTCCTGTCTATCTGTCCGTCTGTCTGTCTGTCTGTCATTCTGAGACAAGGTGTCATGAAGTCACTAACTTATCCAAGCTTGACTTCAATTTGTGATCCTCCTTCCTCAGGCTCAGAGTGCTGGGATTGTGGGTGTGTACCACCACGCACAGTGATGATTATAACTTTTTAATGGCTCAACAAAAGAAAATTTTACAGTGAGATGTGAATATGCCATAACATTAGTTGTTGAATCTAGATGGGGGATGTTTGAGTATACTTTTCCCCCCTATTTTTGCATAATTTGAAATTTTTCACAATAAAAAGTAAAAAAGAAAAATTGTAGCAATAAATAATTACAAAATTATTCAAAGGTAATTTCAAGAATGGTATATAATTCATTCTCTACTAGCGGTAATGGTTTGATTTTTAGAGTTGGTAGGAAAGGTTTTAAATGGGTATAAACCCAAGTGTCCTCAGAGCCCAGGTGAGGAATATGAATGAGTGGGGTTGTGGGAGCAAGATAGCAAGAAAGTGGTAGGTTGAGGGAACAAGAGAATATACCTCTAAAGCATTCTTTAAAAATCAAAATCCTTAAACTGTTCAGAATAAAATGCTCCTGATTGCTGGCAGTTTATGGTCCCCTATAAATGATGAAATTTACCATCTCTAACTTTATTCAACTTTCTGTCCTCTTCCTCCTTTATCAAAAGATACAGGAGTGGACCAACCATCAATACAAAAGAGGTGGTTTGCTCGCCCTGTGTAGTGATGGTAAAACATATTCATTGTCTCTGCAATTTGCCTGAGTTACTATCACTTTGTGGCTTCAGTAGAAAAAGTGGCCTGTATTTTTTTGTTCTGTGTCCTATCTTGTCTCTTCTGTGGTCCAGGGCAGAATTTGTGGCAGGGTTTGAAGATTTGCAAGTCAAGGAAGCACCTTCTGATGACAGATCCATGTACCTGGGCTTTGCTTGTAAATGGTTAGGGGAAGGTACAGTTGTGGCTTGGTAGAATGACTTGAAGTGTAATTCTTTTCACTTTGAAGTTGGCTAGTGTGCTTTAAACAGCTTAGTGTGCTTTTTGGACCTAGTGACTTTCTCATATCCCATTCTCCATCCCTTTTTGCATTAGGGGTTTTGTTCTGCTTGGCCTCGGCTCTTTGCTTCAGCCATTTGACCGTCACTTCCCTCCTCTCGACTGTGTAGTGGTCTGCTCAAGCACTGGAGACCTTCATTCACGTTGGATGATCAGGTCCAGACTGAGACAGGGCCTCATGCTTCGTCGGGGGAGGGTCACAATGCATGTAGTTTAGAGACCCCAGGAAACTTAATCTTAAGTCTTCTTCTGGTCTGTCCTGGGAGTCCTGCATCCTTGTGCTCTGACTTGAGACCTTTTATATGCAAGGTGCTATTCAAGACACAAAAATTGAAGAGTTAAAGCAATATATGGTCTCTATCCTCAACCACACTTCAGACACTTCTGTGGCTGGTGGGGGGTGGTGCAGTACTGGAGATTAAATCCAGGCCCTTCACACTGACCTACATCTGCAGCCCTTTGTTATTTTTTAGTTTGAAGCGGACATCTTCTAAGTTGCCCAGGCTGGGCTAAAAATCCTGCCCCAGCTCCCCAGAGTATATTACCATATTTTTAGTCACCTTAGAGAAGATAGTGTTTAAGGTGTGTTGACCATATATGCCTTGGTCAGAATGAAAGACATAGACCTGGTTTTTAATTAGAATGGGGTGCCTAGAGTGGGAGAAGAAGAGAGAACTGCCTGAGGAGACCTTGATGATAGATGGGAAAGACGTTGGCCATTTTTTTGGTTAAAAATGAGTTTATTTTAAAAGTTTTTAAGGAGAAATGCATTCATTCGATTTAAAAAATTGTGTTAAAGATGGATGTGGTGACCCTGACCCACACCTATAATCCCAGCACTCTTAGGAGTCTGAAGCAAGAGAATCATGTCTTAATGGGACCTTGCCTCAAAATAAGAAATAAAAAGGGCTGGGATGCAGCTCAGTGAAAAAACCCTGGTTCAGTCCTCAGTAATGGGAGAAAAAGGTTAAAAGTACACTATCAGGGTCTCTCCCCATCTTTGCTTGCTGTCTTGACTCTACTAAATAGTTCTTAATGTAAATGTTTTTTTTGTTTTGTTTTGTTTTGCGGCACCGGGGATTGAACTCACGACCTTGTGCTTGCCAGGCAGGCGCTTAGGCCAATGAGCTAGATCCCCAGCCCTGGTGTTTTTGAGACAGGGTCTCACTATGCCGTTCAGGCTGGCCTTGAGCTCACTTTGTAGCCCAGGCTGGTCTCGAACTCACAACGATCCACCTGTCTCAGCCTCCCGAGTGCTGGGATTACAGGCGTGAGCCACCACGCCTGGCTCTTAATGTAAATGTTAAGTAAATTTGAACAGACATATTATTTACTTGTACCTCTCCCATTTTTACACAGTGATTTTCATGTATGCTTTTTATTACTTGGTATCTTATGGAGATTTTCTAACATGTGAGTACTTGGAGAGCTTTTTCATTCTTTCTTAGGTTCATATATTTATGGATATACTTTGACATAACATGTCTGTTATTGGTGAACACTGGGGCTTTTGCTAACCTTTTGCCGTTACTGTCCCTGCCACAGTGAAAATTCTTCTGTAGACATATATATGTCATTTAGCATGTGTGGTAATGTGTCTGTAAATTCCTAATAATAAAATTGCTACATCCACACCAAAGTACCCTCCATAGCAGTGTTAACAACTTACATGCTAGTCAGCAAAGGCTGTTTCTTCACAGCGCCACCTATGGGAGGTTTTTCATGCTTTTGGATTTTTACCAATTTGACAGGTAAGAAATGCGCTTGTAATGAAATTTTTGTTTTGTTTTTTTTCTTGTTTGAGACAGGGTCTTGCTATGTCATTCAGGTTGGCCATGAACTCACTGTGTAGACAAAGCTGCCCTTGAACTCATGGTGATTCTCCTGCCTCAGCCTCTGAAGTACTGTGCAATGAAGTTTTAATTTGTTTTTCTTATGAGTGAGTTGTACATCTTCTGCTTAAGCCATTGGTGTTTC
>RJWT010010294.1:0-24325 GCA_004365215.1 Cuniculus paca
CTCTGCCAAGTTAAATATCATAGGGTGTATTAACCTGGAAGTTGCATCTGAGTTTGGAAAGTGAAATGGATATTGAGAAATATATATTGATCCCAAAGACTGGTCGAAAGAAAGGAAAGGAAGAAAAGTGGACAGAAGGAATGTCTGATCTTCAAGGCAGGCCCAACAGGAGCTCTGACTGGTTCCAAGGAGCTCTGTAGTAGTGAGAGTCATTCAGAGTTTACCATGTGGGTAATCAGTCAGGCTACCTCTGTGTTCTCAGGTCTATCACATGCCATATTTGGACCATTAAGAAGGGCGGTATCTTTGAGGGAACAGCTCCTCAACCTCTGCAATCTTTGGAGAGATTGATAGCTGAAAGCTGGTGCTAAAACCAATCCAAACATTGAAGCAAAAATCCTCACTGGGGAAAATCTGGTCACCCATCATGGTGTCCAGCATGGAAGGTGTGATTATCATTATCTCAGTGGTGAAGAGAGAGAGGATAGATGATGACCCAAGGTCACAGTTGCCTCATCCTTCCCAGTATAATAATAACTACTATTTGCAGGCCCTCTTCTAGTCAAGTCCCATGCATTCTCATGAGCATCTCACAGAACTTCATTGGATACAAACTGTTACAATCTCCATTTTAAAAAATAAGGAAGCAGATGAACAAAAGGCATAAGGATCTTTTCCAAGGTATTGCAGCTAAAAGGTGGCAGCCCAAGGACCCAAACTGAGTGCGAAGTGTGACTCCTGAGACCATGCTGACCCCTGTGATGCCACCCACAGCCTTCTCACAGGGACTCTTATTGTCAGAGAACATCTTTTATACTGCGTTGGATTCTTCAAGACTGCGGCTGTGGGAAAGTTCCACTGCTGGAGAGAGAATGAGCCAGAACTTTTCGCAAAGCTGGAACCAAAGCAGTGCCCTTTATGGGGTTAATATCAAGCCCTAGCTCCCTGGCTTCACCACCCAGGAACCGGAAAGGTCACGTGAGTGTCATTATCAGAGTCTCCCTTATTTTCCCAAGTTCTCGACCAGTACCACCATTTTCCTGGTTTCTCCAGGGTCCTGGAGAAGGTGACACATCCAGCGGCGCTACTTGTGTCCCCCAGAAGACAGAGCTAAAAAACTGCCCGATTGGTCCTGCTGGAAGCAGCAAAGACCTTCCTGGACCAGCTCCTGTCTAGCGGGGACTCCTGCCTCTTTAAGAAGGATCTTGTCAAAAGCTATTCAGGATTCTGACTGCTTTCCTCTTCTGTAGAAAATTTTCCATTTCAGACCCTTAATATGGAATCTCTCCGTCATACTGTGAACCAGTGTCTTCTCCCAACAATCACGGCCACTGGGTGTCCTGTGTCCTGCTGTCAGCCTTTGTTTTGGCTGTGGAGACCTCCCGCTGTTTCTGGACTGTTAAGCCCCTTGATATGTGGGCAATCAGGTCACCGCCGAGGAAAGCAACCCATCCTCACTCTACAGCGCACTGTGCTGGGAAGAAGGGATGTTCAGTAGTTTAGGCTCATTAAATGTGTTTTATGTACAATATTTTAACCTACAAGGGGTTTATCAAGATAGAAGAAGTTGAGAAACATTTGTGCTTGGAACCCTTTTTTTTCTGCTTATCATAGATTTGGCTCATTCTTATTCAGGCATCGATGGAAGTATCGCTTCTCCAGTAAGGCTACTCCTTGCCCCTAGAGTTTGGATTTGGAGCGCCCCCTACAGGCTTGGGTGCCGGCTGTGGCTCTAGTGGGAGGTGACGGGCGTTTGGGAGGTGGGCCCTACTGGGCGAAAGTCAAGCCACTGGAAGGGTGTTCTCTATGGGGCTCTTGGGATTCTGGCGCCTTCCATTGTCTCTTTCCTTCCTGTCCTGCCTTGACGTATTGCCTCACCACAGACCCAAAAGCCATGGACCAACTGACCATCGACAGAAAACCCTAGAATTGTTAGGCAAAATGAGCTTCCTGCTTCTTTGATGATTTCTCAGGTGTTTTATCACAGTGATAGAAAGCTGACTACTTCACTCTCCCAGTAATTATCAATTTGAACATCCTGTCAATATTGATCCAACCTGAAGTTTTCTTCTTGCATATGTATTTTCACTTATTCACAGACATCACAGGAATATAAGCTCCATGAGGGCAGAAATTGGAATTGTTGTGGTCCACTGCTGCACCCTAGCCCTCCTACGCACCCTAGAATAACATCTGGCATATAAAAAACACACAGTAAATATCTTTAAATAAATGAGCAAGTGAAGGACAGTAAGGTCCTAGGATTCGGCTGGACTTAGTTATGCTTTGAGGTATCACTAAAATGCAACCAGGCAGAGGGGAGAAGGAAAAGAGCAATCAGCCAGAGGAACAGTGTGAGCAGAGATGTGCACACAGTGACATGGCTGATGTGTGGGCTGGGCTTATTTATCACCTCCCAGTGGGCTGAGCAAGAGCATTCATCATCTTGGCCCCAGAGTTTGCTTGACTGTTTCGAGGGTCAGCCAAAGCAGTTACTGCACCCATGTGTGGAGCTGTGGGGTGAGACTGTGATTCATCATGTCGGGTATCCCTGCCATGGACTCCCTGCCCAGGAGCACAGACGGGACCCTCCCCGCCCCTGCCATGCTGCCATCCCAGGAAGAGCCAGGGGCCTACATGGAGCCCCCACCTGGCAGGTAAGTGGGGAGATGTCTGCAGGGAGTCCCTGTCACACGGCACCTCACACTTCCTCTGCAAGTCACCTTCGCATTCCAGTGCTCTGCTTGGAGCCAGAATCCTGAGAACAAACCAGGTGGCTTTGTCTCTAAAGTCAGACCACCTGACCCAATTCTGGTTCTACCAGCTTTTACTAGATGTGTACTTGGAACAAATTAATTGTTCTTTTGGTGTTTATTTCCTAATCTCTAAGATTGAAAGAATTTAATATCAAAGTCAGAGGGTTTTTGAATGAGTTAAAACTGGAGATTATCATCTATTTAATTATTCATCTATCTACTAAGCTAAATAGGTAGTGATGACAGGTACATAGTATCTACATACACAGATAGATGTGTGTCTCTTTACATGGATTAGGGTTTATGCTGCATACTAATATTTTATATATTGCTGAATATATATACATTATATGTAAAACTACATATAGTTCTCAATAAATATTATTTTTTTAAAAACCCAACCACTTTTAGAAGTAATTTAGAAGTTACTTCACACAAAAGTATAGAGTTCAACATTCATTTGCAAAAATATGTTTAATCTTTTATAATAAATACTCTATGATTTTAATAGTAAATTCTTTTTTCACATTTAAATGTCTTTAGTTGTATCCAAAGTATTCTTTGTCCTTCGGGACTCTGCTTCTTAGAAAGTACTGCTGAATCTGCTCTGGATTTTTATGCTTTTCCTTTTCCTTTTCTTTTCAGAAGCAGGTGATTTCGTGTCTTGTTCATTTTTCTTTTGCTTCAAACCACTATGAGGATTGGGGCTGCTTATTTTCTTATGCTTTTTCTTCTCTGCTCAGAATTCCTCATTAAACCCTGATCCTCTATGAGTTGCTTTGTGCTTTCTCCTGCTGACCTGACTCTACTGCTTTAACAAAGGCGATTGTTTTAGGAGCAGGTTTGTCCAAGACTATAGTGTTCTGAATAATAAATATGGGAGGAACTCCAGGCTTTTTCTTTACTTTCACAGATAAATTCTGATCCTGTGTTGCACAAAATAATGGTGAGGATTTCCCTCTTCAACTGCAGAGAGCAGACAGTTTGATCCACTCACTGCATTCTTGAAGTGGGGACAGTTTTGAACCTGGTATTTCTGTGCAATTCATTTTGCCCCATGTAAGTCCTTACCAGATGTTTCTAATTCCTTTAACCCACATCTGGTTGTACACAGCTGTGTCTCCCCCACATAAGGTAGCTGTGCAGCTACTCCGGCAGCTGGATGCGGCCCCCAGGTGCTACCTGACCGAAAGTGCCCTACGGCAGAATCTGGTATGACTCCCAGACTCTGAAATTGTTACAAAAGAAGCCAAGATGCCTCTTGGCATGCTTCATTCTTGGTGATCTTCATTCCCGGTGGAGGTGGACTGAGGCTACTGGACCAGGAAGCGGCAGCACTGCCTTCCGCATGCTTTGATCATCAAGGTACCCAGTGATATTATTCTTACATGCTAGACATTTAAAGTAAGAAGGACAAATCACAAGTCACTATTTCAACTACTATGTATTCATGCCAGGGAGCTTGAAGTCGAATCCTTTCACACACAGTAGGATCTGGCCCGGGATGTCTGCCAAATGCGGTTCTGTAACTCCAGGCTAAATATAACAGACCACATTAAATGCACGGCCTCCAAGAGCCAAGCAAGAGAGATGTTTTGCTGCCAAGGCGCAAACGTCATCTTGGCCTTGAAAATTAGACTCAGCTTTACAAAAACTCCCCATTTAAAAACGGCTTTCTTTTGTTGATATTAGGTCTCTAGTCACGTTTTGGTCTCAAGAGACCTGGCTCTTTACACTATCAAGCACTTTCCTGCCACACTCAGAGGAATTTTGAGCTGACAGTGTCTGATCCTTTGATAATTGGAAGTTTGATTTCAAACAATCAATAAAAAATGTCAGAAAGCTCAAATCAATGCAGCAAACAAATGAATTGTTGATACATAATTTAATAACTAATGTTCAAGAGAGAGTTTCCTTTTAACCTTGGGAAAATTTTAAGACAATTAAACATCGATGGGAAAATTATATTTGTAAAAAGAGACAGCAACCTGAATGCATTAACATTTCATTAACTGAGAGCGTTTCCTGAAGTTGTCCTTAAATGAGTACCAAGCATGACAAACACAAAGCACGGAGAGGCTGTGCAGGAGAGGCCTGGAAAACTCTAGGAGTGGCCTTCAGTGATGAAGCACACTTGTGCACATGCACTCAGACACACACACCACTGGCCCTCCAGGTTCCCCTCCTGGGTTCTGTGCGTTCTTGCTGTGTGCCCGTCCTTTGACGTCACCATAGGTGACCACTGTCTTCTCCATTCCTCATAGTCTGCCCCATTCCCGAACCTGTCGCCTGACCTCTCCTCCTTGCCAAGCCTGACAGCGCCTGTGTGCTTCGACTCTGGTGTCGTCGCTCTTAAGAACATTCGGAAGGTGAAGTCACAGGACCCAAGCTGACCGCAGCCTTGTCCTCCCAGGCACTCGTCTGAGTCCACTGCCTGAGGCCACTCGTACTCTCATGAGACCTCTGGTCCACACTTCTGTCTGTCCATGAGGAACTCTTGTGTTGCTTCCTCTGTTTTCCATCTTAAATCCATGTGATTACTTTTTCAAATGCAAGTTCATTCTTCTTGCCCCCTGAGATGGAGCGAGAACCCAATCATCTTCTGCCCCCACGCTTAGCATGGGGTGACAGAGCTTGGCTGAAGAAAAGCAATGCTGTGGGGTTGACCCAGGCCGCTTGGTGCCTGCAGTGCCCCTCAGTGTGGGTAGGGTATGCCGTGTTCTCAAGGACTCACACACCTCTTCTTGTACCAACTTGCATCATACATTTTACATGGGATTCAAATTCCTATAGGGCTGTCACTCCAAAGTTAGGATACTGCTGCTTCCCTTTATGCCTACTTAAAAATAGAAAACATCAGAGAAACTCACTCTCCTCTCCAAAAATATACATGTTTCACAGTTTATCTATTTATCTTCTTCTTCTTCCCCAAAACATAAAAATAACCATTCCTCATGTAAAATAGCTAAAATTTAAAAGCCCATTTTATTATGAGCTACTGGACCTAACACCTAATATATAAGGGGAGATCTAAAAATGCAGTTAATGTTTAAATAAACAGTTTACTACAGTAAAAAACTCATTGTCCTTCATCTCCCTCAAAATACTGCCCCTCACTTTGATGCGTTTATCCCGTCTTTCTTACCACTTTCTGAAACAGTTCTGGAAGTCTTACGATTTCATGTCTTTACGAGGTGCGATCAAAAACAGAGTAAAGCTGCTGCCCAGCGCCGTCTGACAGAAAGGAACTGCCATGAGTCCTCAGCCACCTTGTTCACCAGAACGGGCACTGTGCATTGTCTGACTCTTCCCCAAAGTCAATATGACCCTAAAATACAAATGTTTGAATTGATGCAAGGCACCAAGGCAGCCACAACAGTGCAATAAAGCACATTCATGAATAAAGGCTTGCAGAGGGGCTTCAGAAAGTGGCAAAATGATAGTGTGTTTGAAGTGAGGGGGCTCTTTGAGGGAGTTAATGCCAGTGTGTCTTTTATTATAGAAACATTTTCATTTATTTATTTATTTTTTTGCTGCACCGGGGATTGAACTCACGACCTTACGCTTGCCAGGCAGGTGCTTAGACCGCTGAGTTAGATCCCCAGCCCCAACATTTTTATTTAAAAACACCGTATTTTTCTATCACACTTTGTACTTGTCACAGCAAGCCTCTGGGAACCTGAAACACAAGAAGTTCAATCATTTTCTCGAAGTTACCCAAGCATTGAACCGTGGAGCTGGGATAGGGAGCTGGAGAATAGGGCACTGCAGATCACGCACTTGACCTTGGTGTGTAAGGTCGCCCCGCCCCTGTGTTGGGTCACCTGCTCCCACTTGCCGCTTGCCGGGAACTTTGCATCTTTGGTGATTCCCATGTCTTAATTATTCCTTTTCTTTTTTTATTAGATTATTCCCATCAGTATTCAAATTTGGTCAAGCAATTATTATTTAAAAGTAAATAAGCCAAAACCAAAATCAAAATCCTTGATCTCTATTCTATATCAAGATGACTAATCAGCTTCATGTACCTCCCTGCACATTAAAATACTAGATGATATTTAAAAACATTTAAAAATATAAGATAATAAAAAGAGCACACCTCAAACAGTAGTGAGTGACTTTGACAGATTTCTGGAAGACAAACTATTTGGAAGCTTATTCCTGGATCACATGTAGAAAGTCAAGGCAGACAGAGGTAAGCAGAGGAGAGACTACTCAGCCTGACCAAGAGCCCTGTGCAGGCTCCAGAGCTGGACTCGATGGGAGTGGCAGAAGATGGGAACCCAGGAGAGAAAGGCAGGATCATATGAAGCTGCAAGTCTTGCATTCACCATTTACTCCATCCTCTCCCCTCATAGATGGCATTGTTTCAGTATCAAGAGAAGTTGCAGGAAGCTATGTTTTAGTATCATGCATGTGGATATAATTAGGGCAGCTAGCTGTCATCCCAGAAACTGAGCTTCAAGAGTCAATCCTCTGACCTCTCACTCCTACCTTGAACATTAGGACCATGTCGATCTTGTGCCTGGGAATTGCTTTTCATTTCTTCCTGTTCCTCACTATAATTCCCCCAAATTCAACTCAAATACCTTTGCTCTGAGGCATGATCTTAATTTTTTTTTAAACTTAATTATTTCTCTGAGCACTACTGTTTATTTGTTTTGTGGCATTTGTCATAATAAGTAGCTCATTTCTTTACATGTCTGCTCACATCTCCTCCAAGACAGCAGGTCTTGTCTGCTCTGCTGTGGTTCTAATGCTCAGGTTGGTGCCTGAATACATAAAAGCAAATGTGAGGATGTGGAGATGTTCTCTACAGGAGGGCAAATGAGAATGCAGGCTCTCCATGTCTACTGGTCCCATGCACCGTCAACCCTGGGATGATCAGAGCACTGGTGAGGATTAACCAGATTAACATCTTCATGGGAAAGTGCAAGGCAGGAGCAGGTTGGAGCAGCATGGATCAGAACCTCCACGTGGATCAGAACCAAAGAAAGCAGTGATCAGGCCATGGTGACTGGCAAAGAGCCTTAGTGTCCCTACGAGGAATAAGGAAAACTATACTGCCAGGGCAGCTTGAGTCTGGGCATGAGGACAGTGATCTAGATGACCTCATGACCAGGGACAAGATAAAGCAAAGTAAGATCTAGAAACTCAATGCAGAGTCAGGGTAAGGGTCAAACTGGTGTAGCATATACTTGTTCAATTATCAATCCACTATTTATTTTTTATTACGCATGTTCCATTTTCTAGGCAGTGCATGAGGCAGCAAGGTAATGGTTTAAAAAAATCAATAATTAATTTATGGTCAGTAATCAGCTCGTGACCTGAAGCTCCTTTAAATCTCCTGATGGGAAAATCAGTGACTCAAAGTCTAGGCAGAGAAGAAAGGAAGAGAATCCCAGCAGTCTCCTAGAGGGACTGTGGCAGCTGGTCAGACATGACTTTGTTTACCTTTTAGAGCTGGAACTTGGGGTCAGCCCATGACTCAGATCACTCAGTTTCCTGGCATGTTCTGTGTCCTGCTACTTCTTCTGGTTCTGTTGTAGTTGGGTGGGGGATGGCACTGCACCATGTCTGTTGGTCCCAGAGGACATGACAGTCACAAGTTTGTGTGCTTTCTGCATCTTTGTCCCCTTTCTGCAGTGACCATGGAGGACACATATGGAGCGGCAAGGCTACTGCTAAAATGGTCTAGACCACTAAATGGTGTCCAGATGGGGATGAGAACTTCCAAGGACATCTGGTCAACTCAGGTCATGTAATCCACGAAAGGTGAATAAGCTGCTGAGACTTTGTGACTTGCCTGCTGGCAAAATCCTGATGTACAGACACCTAGGAAATGTCCTAGAGCACATCTCTCACTGTTCCAACCACAAAGTGACATTCAGGCTTTAGTTCCTTTCTGATGATTGAGAAACTAGGCCTCTGGGGAGGCTGAGGACACAAGACATCTGCCTGTTTTCTGTGGTGATGAGGAGGAGAGGTCTCACAGACAAGCTGCAAGAACGTTCTCTGGGTCTTATGCTGCTTGCAGATAACCCTGCAGGTAGAATCAGCAGAGCCCATCCACCTCTCTGCACTTGCCTTCCCAGGGAGCAATGAAGCGCTTGGGCCAGGCAGGCAAAGAACTGAATTTCCCCTCCTTTTGGTCCGCCTGGGTATAGATGAGGCTGTACCCACTCGGGAGAGAGGTCAAAGTCACTGAACATGAGCAAGGTGTGAACATCCCTGGTATCCATCACTTCCTCTTTCCCACAGGAGGCTCCCACGAGGACTGCTCACATGAATCTGTGTGACAGTGTAAATCACCTCCCTACCCCCTTCACTCCTTTGCGTGAACTCGCTCAGTGACTCTGCAGTGCTCCTAGAAGAAATCTTACCTCCTCCTCATGCTCCATGGCCTGGTCACTGCCTATACTTCTATTCTTCCCTTGGGATCCCCTGGAGTGTGCCCTGAGCCATCTACACAGAGCTCTTCCCTTGCCAGGACGGCTCTGGCAGAGTGGGTTTCATGCCTTTCCTGTGTTGTACACTGCACACAACCCAGGGCTCAGTCTGTGGAATGAATGACTTAAACTGCTAGTTTCCAACCTGCTATACTGGAGATGCTGCCTCCAAGTCCTCTTGCAGTGTCTTTTCTGCTTGCCATGCTCCACCCATGGGCAGCACTAACCTGTGAACATATCTGGGGTCAACCGTGCCCATCACACCCCATGTCAGCTAACCTAGAAAGATGTTCACAGCTGTGTGTTCAGTCCATGGGGCTCAATGGCACCTCACAGGTAAGAAGCTGATGAGATGCCCTGGATGCAGTGACCCTTGGGAAAGGGTGTGTTTATATGGGCTACGTGGTGGACTTTCTGCTCCCAGCAGTCCCCATTGCCCCATGCTCCAGCCTCCTGGGTCAGGTAGGGGCCCTGTCTAAGGTGGCTTCCTGTCTTGGATGAGGGTGAGAGTTGTGTCTCTCCTTTTTGTCAGGCTTTGGCTCACTTACTTGCCAAAACACAGACCAAATGCTTGGTGTGGGCTGGAATCTACTCTGCTGTCTCCTACTTCCACTGCAAACCGCATCTCTGGTTGCTACTAACTCAAGACCCTGGATTTCAGCTCAAAAGCTGCCCCAGCATTTCACAGAGAATTGGGGAGAGGGAGAGTTGCATAAATCTATACCCAACACAGCACATCCTAATCAAGGGCAAAGCTCCCTGTGCTTGCCATAAATGTGGGGATACTGAAGGAAGGAAGGTAATGAGAAAATACATAGTTTATCACATCTGTTTCCAGAAAATAAAAATTGCTTTTGCACAGAATGATTTTCACAAACTTCTAAACCTTAGAACAGTTCAATTTTTCTGCACAGAGATAAGGAATAGAGTGAGGACACTGTACTAGGGATAGAGAGGTGACAATCACTGACCTTTATTGATAAAAACTAATCTTGATTGAAATCCACAGGCCCAGCCCCCTTCCACACTGGGCCTCCAGTTGGACTGCTCACGTGAATCTGTGTGACAGTGTAAATCACCTCCCTACCCCCTTTATTCCTTGCAATCCAGCTCTCATCAAAAAGTAGTGAGAGGAAGCGAGGTGTTAAAGGAAGAGAAGCTGGAAGCCAGGATGATTGACAGACTGGAATGACAGGCTGTTAAAGTTGGATGAAATCCCAGAAGTTATTCAATTTATTCCTCTTTTGCCTTCCTTTCTGATTTTTTTATGGAAGAATACTATAAATACCGAAAAGTGTACCTATCAAATGTACAGCTTAGTAAATTTTCATGAACTGAACACTGCCACGTATTCAGCACTGGAACAAGAAGCCAAAATGGCCAATACAGCAGAAACTTCCCTGAGGGGGTCTTCTCTAGCCCCACTGCGACCACGACTGTGGCCGATGGCCGGTCCCCTACACACTGGCTTTGGCCACTTGGCACATGGTGCAGGTTGAATGGCACACTATGCACCTGCTTCTGTCTGACTTCTGTCCCTCCAGGTTGTGTGTAGTCAACTCACTCATGTGACTGTGAGTGGCTTATGATCTAACTGCTCACTGCTGCTTAGTTTAGCCCTTGCTCTGTGGGTTAAAACACCACATTTCATATCCTCCTCCTGACTAATCTTCCTTTAATTTACCTGCAGTGGTATTGGAGTCCAGGAGGTCCACGAGTGTCTGAGGTCGCAGTGAGAGTGGTCCTCGGTGCTGGACATCGCAGGCTGCATGCCACCAGCTCCCCCATGTCCCTTGGCGAGTTTTTGCATGCTTTCTGCTGTGCATACCTGCCACATTCCCTCTGTAGAGAGCAGAAGCTAGACTTCACCACATGTGCAGACGGAGGTTAATAAAAGCAAGTTTTGTCAATGAATACTCCTTCCTTGGCAGATAAACTGCAAGTAACAAATCCGAATGTACATAAAGGCACATAACACCAGCACTGAGGTAATATTTCATCTACTCTGAATGCAGCTGTACCCCAGAGGTATTCACTTGGCAGAGATTTCTGCTATTAAGAGCTACTAGAATAAATTTTCCAGGGAGGCAGGTGAATTTCTTTCCTGCAGAGTCTTGTTAAAACTGGAAGTACATCACCCATCCCAGGCAGGACAGGACAGGTCAGGGGCCAGAGGCAGGGGAGGTCAAAGGCATGCTAGGAAACTGTAGACCTGCAGTGGAGCTGAGGTGCAGGATGCCCCCACTCTGCACATCACCCACCCACACTGCTGTCCATCTTCAGCACCTTCTGCTGTCCCCAAACACCAGCTGATTCCCTAGGAGAGGGTGCAGGCCACTTGAATTGGCCCCTTCTCCAGCTCTGTGCATGACACCTCCCTGCCCATGATAGGCACCTCCAATCATTCTCTCCACCTCTGCCTGGCAGCGGCTGCAAATCCAGGCAGCCTCATTAATGTGTCTGCACAAGCAGGAGCACCTCGTTAGGAGGATTCATGGCAGCCAGGCTCACTGATGCCTCCTCCTGGAGGGTGACTGGCTGCGGAGGAGCCTGTGTGCTGAGCTCCTCCAGAAACACGGGCAGCGGAGCAGGCCCAGGCCTTCTCACCAGGTCTGGGAGTGGAGAAGACAGTGGGGAGGAGTGGCTTCCTTTCCTACCTACTTTTGGAAAACCCCACCTCACGTTGTCTACACCCTTGACACTGCTGAGAAAAGACTTCTTAGAGTTAGCAAAATAAAAAGCTCTTACGTGATCAAGTGGAAATTTTCCTGCAGCCTGGGGTAACTTGTGTGATTATAGGGGCAGCCATGTATCAGAGACCATTTCCACCAGGGCCAGTTATCAGGGACCCTGCAGTGAGTCCCCCAGCTTCCTGCCTGAAGTTATGGTGCATGGAGAGAAAGCAAAACAGCAAGAGACAAGAACTGCAAGAAAATAGGCTCTGGGGCTCTCAGTGCTCTCAGGAAACAAAGACCAAGCATCTCCAGCTCGCCACCATTTTATTAGCCAGTGGGAGGAGTGTGTGTGTGTGTGTGTGTGTGTGTGTGTGTACTGTGCTTTGTACAGTGCTTTTCCTGGAACAGCATAGAAGTAGTTTAACATCATAAAGGAAACCAGTTAAGATTTATCCCCACACCTGGGTACTAGTTTTCCCTGTATTATCCTCAGCAGATTTTATCCTGGCCTGTGAGGAGCACAGCCTCATTGACTGAGAGGAAGAGGAATTTCTGCATTTCAAAACTGGCCCACAAGGCAGGGCAAGGAGGGCCTCAGACAGATTCTATGTCAGTTTATAATTTGTGGTCCCCGACAGTCATGCAAGATGAACACAGGGGCCCCCTTACCATACTAAACAACCCCTTCAGAACCTTATCAGAAGAGGGTAGTGTGTTTCTTCCTTGACCATTTGTTGTAAGAACAGAATAAAATAGTATGTTTTAGAGTAATCAAGTTTCTACCTATTTAGGAGAGTATTTTTTTATTAAGCATACAAAATACATTAAGGAGTGGAAAGACACCCTTTGCACCTTAGGAATTGTTAGCATTGTCGTTCTCCTGTTTATTTTGCTTGGCAGTGTAAGAGTTGGATTCTCAGGAAAGAGAAGAATCATAGCAGAGGAGGTGCCCTGCCAGGACAGGAGGCATTCTAGCTTGTCTTGTGCTTGTCAACCAGAACAACAGATTCTTTAAAGAGAAAGGAGTGCGCTAGGGATGAGAAAAGGTTTGCAAATCTGTGCATGGATGCTACGCTGAATCTCAAGGGCCCATAGTTGTACCCAGGCAGGAAAGGAAAAGCAGAGATCTTAAAGGGAAAATGATGACAATTACATAAGTTATTTGGAAACAGTGATCCCTAGGGACAAGGATTAATAACAGGGGTGACAGAACAAGTGAGGAGCTGTAGGCGCATGTTCTTAGATATTCTTGAATTTTTTATAAAGCTGCAGTGACCTTTGGTTAAGGCTGTGGTTTTCAGAAAGTCCTTGGAATAGTTTGTATGTATGTGTGTGTAAGTGTGTCTGTGAGTGTGGGAGAGAGTGAGGAGATTGGAGACAGGAGAGAGAGTGAAAGAGAGAGAGAGAGAGAAACTCTCTCTTTGATGTTGTCCAACTCCATTTTATTAGATTTTACATAAGTGGTTCCATCATTTTATCATTTTGGGAATGACTAGGAAATCCACAGGAAGCTCGTGGAGAGTTCAATGGGAAACAATTATTAATAAATAAATAATACTAATTATAATATACTAATTATAAGCAACTAATAGATTACCTAATAAATATGCTAATCATAAGCAACTAATAAGTCAATTAATAAATATATTAATTAAAAGATGTTACTGTCATGAAATGCATATTCAGGTCCAGCCTTGTTATAAATACTTGTATTATAGTCAAACTTTCAATAACAGTTTAAAGTAAGAATATTATTTTACAAATAAAAAAATTAGACAATTAGACAATTTTACAGGTTCAAACTGTAAAAGGCAGATCTAGGGTTTGATTGTAAGCAGTTATTGTAGAACCTTTGCTATTAAAGTTTAATAATATTACATTTTCTGAAAGTTAGAGATTCCAGTAGCCAATGGAAAATTGATGGTGATTCAATGACTCTAAAATAAAAAAATACTTAACTTGTAAACAAATGCTGCCAGCTCATGTGTAGACCTGGTGACTCCCAGATGTGGATGAGGTCACCTGTGGCCTCTGAGCTTTGCTGCTGCCCCAAATATGAGGAGCCCCATCCTGAGGCCACATAACCTTCCATCCATGTCTTACTCTAATTCTTCCCACACTCCTGCTACGGGTCCTTCCAACATTTCAGGCGTTTGCTCTGCAAAGTTATTTCACCCTTTAGTGAAGGAACACAGAACAAAACAAGCAATAATCTCCCTCAGCTCTCTTTTATCTTCACTGAGTTGGCCCTGTAGTTTTTGCTGATTATCTCTCTTGCAAAGTGTTTATTTCCTCCTACCATACAACTGACATTAACTTACTGAAGTAAGATTTTGTTTTTATTTACCAAAAATATTTGAACACATCCACTTTACTATGGCTCTTGAAGCATTTGACTGTGTCCTGCTTCTGAACTTTGAACTCTGAGTCTTTGCCCCTGCAGCCTGAGGGCAGCCTCTCAGCGCCTTTCCCAGACTGCCGCCCACGTGGCCCTTGGTTCATTTGGACTCTCCAAGAAGGTTGGCATCAACCAAAGATGTAGGGGCCACCACTGTGCCAGTGTTGCCTGAATGTGAATGTCCAGCCCCAAAGCATCTTGCAAAGTTCAGCAAGTGTCCAGATGGGTGCCCCATGGGAAACTCAGTACTACACACTGAGTTGGGTTTACAATTTCCCTCAGTTCCAACTCCAGTCCTATACTGTGTCTCCAACACATGCCTCAACCTGACCATCCCATCTTACCTCTGACCTTCCATTTCTCTTTGTTCTTCATGGCTTCTCCTTGGCCCTGAACGGTGACCTGGAGTTGGTCCTGCAAACCTCTGTTCTTGCCCTGCCATGTAGACTGCCTCTGCTTTATCTTGCTTCTCAGGTCAGCCCTATCTTCTCCATCACATTGCCACTTCTTGGGGCCACTGACCCAGCATCCTGCCTGCTAGGATTCTCTGTCCCCTACTCAAAGCTCAGTGCCATGGAGCTCCTGTCACCTTCATCATAAATCCTGTTGACATTTCCAGCACTGTCTCTGGTCAGTTTTCCACAAATGTCATGTGATCAGGCTGCTCTTTCCAAAACGGAAGGGCTCTCTTGTGCTTTCTTGTCAGTGTGTGTACTATTTCCTCTTCAAAAACTGCATCCCCACTTTGTCACCTGTCATCCATCAGGGCTCAGATCAGTTCACACTCTCAGAAACATTTCCCGCCTCCTGTTACCTTCCCCCAACTGGATCAAGGGTCCACAGTCAACACTCATCGCTCTGCCCTAAAATTTCCTTCTCCTTTCTGTCTTGTTCCTTCAGATTGTGATAAAGACTCAAATAGGGTTCTAATAGTTCAAATGTGCTTGTAGAAAAAATAAAAAGCAAAGCTCCCTGGGCTCCAGGCCTCCGGCCTCCATGTCAAATGACCACATGGTCCAGAGACTTCAAAGTCCTGTGAAGGATGCACACCTGAAGACATTCAGTGAGGCATAAAGGTAGATCAGGAGGCAGGATGGAATAAATCTTAGGCTATTCGCAAAAACCATGTATTCTAACTTTTTCTTGCTGTGCAATGAACTGCCCCAAAATGTACTGCAGTGATTTATGACAACAAATTTATCATAACTCGCAATTCTGCGGGTTGTGCATTTGAGTAGTGTTATGGTTTGTACATTGTGTCAACCTGAGAAGTCTAGATGCTTAACTAAGAAACTCAGCAGCTCTACATCCTGGGGTGTAGAGAACAAGCAGTTACCATTCTAGGATGTTGTTCACTGTGTCAATTTGAGAAGGTCAGAAGTTTAAGTGATTCAGCATGGGGCCAGGGTCCCTAGTGTGCAACATCCTCAGTTTGTAACATCCTCATCCTGTGCAAGAGGAGGGCAGGCAGATGGTGTGAGTGCTACACCCACCCCAGGGGAGCAGCCTGCATACAATAAAAGACAAATGAGGAGGGACTGGTGGCTGCTTCTTCGGAGGAGCTCGTCCTCGCCTTCAGCTTGGACGTCCTCCTCTCCCGGCTTCTGGCACAGACTGTTCAGCCTCTGCCTGGGACTCTTCAGCCTTCGTCGTAGACTTTCCAGCCTTCATTGTAGACCCTTCAGTCTTCGTCATAGACTTCAGCCTTTGTCGTAGACTCTTCAGTGTTCCATCATAGACCCATCGGCCTTCTGACATGGACTTGCACAGGATGCTGCAGTAAGCTCCAGCCCTCGGGCTGGACCCCCTTTAACCTCCAGCACGCAGACACCCTCTGTAGGCTCCCTCCTTCAACTTTGTGGCTGACCATTGTAAGCCAATCTGCTAATTTCTTATACAGTTGTCTATCTTGTATTATATCTGTTTCTCTAGTAAACCTTGACTGATACAAGTAGAGTTCAACAGGGTGATTCTTCTATTTCTTGTGGTGCTGACTGAGGTTATTTAGTGGTTCTCAGCTGGCAGGCAAGTCAGGAGGGTCTCAGATGGTACCTAGTTAAAGATGGTTATATCCCATTACCTGCTATCTAGGATACCATTATCTAAACACAGATGTCATTATCTAATCGGCCCAGGAGCAGATAAAGCTCCTGGTGCTCTTCCTCAAGCAAAGGCCCTTCCAATCTAAAACCTAAGTGCTAAAGAGACTAATTTTTTGCCAGTGTGTTGGGGGGGAGTTGTTATGGAAAACAGATCAAACATGAGAAGTAATAGAACGGAGGAGGTTTAGGAGGCAGTTTATTACAACGGTGGACTTGGCTGGGATTTCTCTCCAAAGAGTCCCACCTGGGAGATTCCTGGGAAACTCAGTACTACACACTATGGGGAGGGCAAGGGAGAGGTACAAAGGCAGATTTGGTGCCTCCTGACTGGCAGGTTTGGGTGACAGCTTTGGGTTGTTAAGGGAGTTTGAACATGTCAAGTTGCATTGCAAGGCTCTCGGTTGCATGAAGGCAGTAAAGATACCTCAAGTTATATTGCAAGACCATCAGCTACATAAAGGCAGTAAAACAGAGGTTACACAAAGAAAGGAATGTTCTATTATCAGGCTTGCCCAGATATGTCCACTGGGCTTTCTTGGCAGGCCTTTATTTAAAATTTTAAATTCCTTTTCAGGGGCAGGTACAGGACAATCACAATAGATGCTCCACTTCCAAAGGGGGCGAATGTGAGGGCCATGACCTTGTAAGCCCATTCTCCAATTCCCTGGCCAGGGCTCAGTCTGCTGCCTGGGGCCCATCCTTGGATTGGTCCCTCCCTGCAGCTGCAGCTGGATAGTTGTATCACTTTGTTTGCCTTCCACCTCCAAGCTGTGACCCAGGGGACTTTGTTTCCAATAGTCTCTGTTTCTTCTAGTCAAAGCTGACAGTACGCCTATCACTACAATTTGCTTCAAAAGTTTGCTTGAAAACCTTTTTCCTGCATTTTCTTTTATTTAATCATATTATGTGCCACTGTGAGAAACCAGCTGGCACTTCTGACTTTCTGCCTGGAAATCTCCTTGACCAAATCACCTATTTACTAGGTTTATATTCTTTGTCACTTAGCACTGCAGGCAAAAAATTTCCAACTTTTACCCCTACGTGACAAGGGTTTTCTTTCATTGTGGCTGTAATACAATCTCCTCCCTGTCTTTTTTCCTCTAATCTTCTTTTCTCTAATCACTTATAGTCTCCTTGAGGGTCATAGTTTCTTCTTGTACACATACCCAGTCAAATGCACTATGCTCCAGAATCTTGTTTTATAAGCACCCTACCTAAGGCACCAAATGTTAAATTCTGCCTTGTTAATACATTGTATTACAAATTATAAATACATGAGTATAATATACAATATATAATATATAAATACTCTAAAAGTTTGGTAGAAATCACCAGTAAAACCGTCTTTTCATTGTTGGAAAGCTTTTGATTACTGACCCGATTTCATGACTCTTCAGTGATAGGCCCATTCCGTTTTTTAATGTCTTCATGACTAAGTCTTAGTAGAATGTGTGCTTCTGGAAATTTGTCTGTTTCACCTAAAGTACACGTTTGTTGGTGTACACTTGCTCATTGCACTCTCTTAAAACACTTCTTATTTCTGGGAACTCACATTTAACTAAAAGACCTAGTGACTTAACAAACAAAACAACCATTTGATTCTATCTCAGTTTTAGCGATAAGACTTTGGGCAGAGTTCAGCTGGGTGAATCTTCGGGTCCCTTGGGCATAGGCTGGCATCACCCAGTAGGACTTAGCTGTGGGTGGGGAAATCTGGTGAGTTCTAAACAGTTCATCACACATCACGAGACTTTTGCAGGGAGGACCAGAAGATTACTGTCTGCTGGGATCATTGACTGAAGAACCTGCTGATGACTTTTACTGTCTGGCCATCTCAGCTGTCTAACATTTTCTGTCTGTGTTCACCTAGATAAATGCTCTGAGAGACTCAGGTGAAATCTCCAAGTTGTCTTATTTCTTACATTGGATGTTCCTAAATGCTACTTTGATCACATTCTAATGGTCAAGCAAATGATTGATTTAGCACAGGTTTAAGGAGAGGAATTAGTTTTCTGTCTCAAAATGGGTCATTAAATTATTTATGTCCATCGTTAATCTCCACTATCTTGATTAAATTACATCAGGAACTGGGCTGGGAATTTAGCTCAGTGGCACAAGCACCTTCCTGGCAAGTGCAAGGTTGTGAGTTTGATCCCTGGTACCCACCCCCTCAAATAAATAAAAATTTAAAAAAATTAAAAATGGACTGAAATCTCCATAAACAGTGAGCTAAATAAACCTTTCCTTCCTTCATTTTGAGCATTGGGTATTTTGTCCCAGCAATGAGAAAAAAGTAACCAAGACGGTCCCCATCTAGTTGTTGTATTCATTAGTGAAGGGAAATATTGGAGTCTCTTACTATTGTTGTATAGGTGTCTATTTCTTCCTTCAGCTGTGTCAATATTTGCTTCCTATATTTAAGAACTCTGATGCTGTGAATGGAACTTTTGGTCATTTTATAATGTCCTTGTTTGGTTTTTGTAACATTTTCTGACTTTTGTTTGATATTATAGCCACCATGCTGTCTTTTGGTTAATATTTTCATAAACTATCTTTTCCCACATTTTATTTCCACCCTGTTTGTATCTTTGGATCTAATGTAAGTCTCATAATTTTCAGTGCTCCTTTGAAGTTATTTTAGCCAGTCTCAATCATTTATCGTGATTCTTTATCATTATTTATCATTTATCATGATTCTTTTGGGGAAGGTCCTAGTGGGTCCCTAATCTGTCATCTGAACGACATCCCTCTTTATTTACTGATAATATTCCTTAGTAACACTATCCTAAAGATCATGTTATCTCTTGATTTTTTTCACTCATCACTGTTCATGTTGCTTAGCATTCACTTTGTTTATTGCTTGACTCTAGTGCAGTATGCCTCAGTATGTACCCACTTTCTATTTTTGCGTTGCCTGCTGTGTTGAGTCCCTGATAGCAGTCAACACCACAATCACACTCTCATTTCAGCTAGACTTCCTAAGAAGACTACAGGCTCTCAGTAGGGTTATGTACCTTAGGAATAACACTGAAGGCAAATCACGTGTTTGTCTTTCCTTGAGTTTGTAGAAATAGGGTAAACTCTTAAAAATGATAGACTTAATGCATCCCTTATTTTTATCACAGCACACATGACACCAATTTACTTTCATCACCTGTTTTAACTTTATGTCAAGGCAAATATCCAATCAGCACTTGGCTGCCTTTGTGTTCTGCTGTCTATTTGCTCTGGCCATCAAGCAGAGCTGAAGCATTACCTGTCCAACACCTTTGTCTTCATTGTGACATTATGTCCCCATTCACCCTCCAGTAACTTGCTTGATTGCTTAGGCTTTAGTAAGTGAAGGGCAACCAAAGTAGTATAAAGGTGTGTTAGAATGCAACAGGGCCAGGCTGAGCTGGTACACAGAAGGTGCTTCCATCAGGATTAAATTAACAGCCACATACTCTGCATTAAGTTGATAAAATAAAATTAGCATTGTGTGTTTCTTCAAATCATCTAAAATTTTGTTCTCAGTCCCACCCTACTGGGTTAGTTGGAATTCCAGTGTCAAATGCTTTCACGGCTCCTCCCAGTGGGGCAAAGGCCTCATGGCCATGCTTTCTGGCCGCTTCAGATGGGTTTTCCTGACCTCTGCAGAGAGAGTAAGTATCTCAGCCCCTGTAGCTCTTTCAGGTATGGGATTTTTTCCAGTTTCTGTGACTGTCTTAGTTACTGTTCTTGTTGCTGAGACAAAATACACAACACCCAAAGTTAGTGGAGGAAAAGTTTATATGGCTCACAGTTTGAAGAGCTGTTAGTCTATAGTTGGTTGGCTCCAAGGCAGGCTTGCATGGCAGAGGGACATCGCAGGAGAAATAGTCCAGGGCAGGGCAGGAAAGCAAGAAAGCACAAGCAGCAAGCAGCAAATGACAGCAGCAGCCCTCTTTCTGTCCCTTATATTCCACCCAGGATGGGTAGCACACTCTCAGGGTGGGAAACCCCTAACCCAGCATCACACACCCCAGATCCAGCCACCTCCAAAAAGCCCATCTGTGGCCACTGGAGGCTTTGGGGAGACAGGCAGATACAAGCTGTAGCAGTGACACAGTCTTGGGTCATTGTAAGGCTGGGGAGACTGATGCTAGGGTCATGTCTCTGTCCTGCATCTATCCTCCCAGACATCAAGCACGGCAGCAGGAACAGGAAGCTGCGATGAGGCTAGAACTGCCACAGGCCTCTGCCTCTCTCTTCATGACCTCTGTCTTCCCCCCACCCGCACTTATCCCTGTGGTATGATACCTGTAATTCCTTCAGGTATATGCCAAGGAGCAGTGCAACTGGATCAAATGATGACACTATTTCTAGTTCTCCAAGAGCCTCCCTACTGATTTCCATAGTGGCCATCCTAATTTAGATGTGCACTAGCGGTGTCGAAGGGTCCCCCTTCCCCACACCTTCATCAGTATTTATTGTTTTCTGTATTCTCAGTGGCAACCGCTGTGACTGGGGTCAGGT
The DNA here is from genome assembly GCA_004365215.1 of Cuniculus paca. Lineage (NCBI taxonomy): Eukaryota > Metazoa > Chordata > Mammalia > Rodentia > Cuniculidae > Cuniculus > Cuniculus paca. Next base: position 20,878 of record RJWT010010294.1, read on the forward strand.
GGAACGACAAAAGCAGCACTTTTATTGGTGAGTGGGGTCTTTCATGATGGTAGGAATGGTGCTTGATGCCTATGCACTTTCACTTTCTGTCTAAGAAAAATAACAGTGATGGAATGATAGCTATAAAAGAGCCTGACTCTGCCATAATAGGCAGATGGGCTGGGGAGGGGAAAAATCTAGGAACACGAGCACAAATTACTCTTTCAATATATTATGGTGTCATACTGATGAATCCCTACAGAAGCCAAAGGTGTGCAAAGAAACCTGACCTTCAGACAGAACTGATTTGAAATCTCTGAACTGCCTTCCCTGGCCATAGATCTTGGGTCAGTGACATCACTTTGCAGAACTGTGTTTCCATACACAACATGTGAGTTATGCCATTCCCACCCCAGATGGTTGCAAGGATCCTCTGACTGCTTGTGGGGCAGCAGCAAACTCGGATTGTGCCTGAAGCTCTAGTAATTCTCCTGAGCCCACCATCCTGGCAGCAGTTCAATGAGAGTGATCATCAAACACTTGGTGTTGATTTGCAGATTTTCAGTGTGGCTGAGAGCAAAGGTGACCTCAATGTTCACACACGGGGAGCCAATGATGCTCTCACGTCACAGCAGTGGACAGTGCAGTGGCCTGCAGCCATCTCTGGAGTCACGTCACTGGCACAAAGGTCCCTGGCAGAGGCCATGATGTGATTAAGGCAGACTGGGTATAGCCTGGGAAGTTACTGTCCAGTGATCAGGACACTTCTTCTGCATTGTCAGGAATCTCAGCTTGGTGACACTTCTGATCTAGACATGGCCTCTCTCCTGGGGCCCTCCAGGTGGGCCTCATGGTCCTGTCTCTTTGGAGAGGGCATTGTGCTCACGTAGCACTATGCAGGACCCTGGATTTTTCCTCTAGGCTGCATTAGCTGAGAGCCAAAGCAGTGTCAGAGCAGATCAGAAAACATTCTGGTGACAAACTGCGTATTCCAGCTTCTTCCATGCTGCTGCTAAGCATGGCTCGAGGGAACAGAGGAAGAAATAATAAATGTGTTTTCTGCATTGCTCAGAGGTAAATAAACAAACAGAAATGTACTCAGGGATGTTGGTTTAGTACGATATTGCTTTTCCTGATGCTCCAGCAGAATGAGTAAACTGAACTCCATGCTGACTTCCAGAATTGAGCCCAGAGGAGCCGAGAGCAGAAGAGAGCAGCATGGTTTGTTGGACACCAGGTGTTCAGGCTGAGGACGAGGCCGTGGAGATGGGGAAACGCAGCACTTCCTTTCCTGGCCTGCCTGGAATTCCATCCCACCTTCCCTCCCACACGGAACCAGCCCAGCCCTGGATCCAAAGGGTGAGGCTGGGCCTGTGAGAGCCCCCAGTGGGGCTAAGCTGGGTGTGCTGAGGTGTTGGTGTGGCACAGAAAGCCTGGTCTAACCCGAGAGTGAGGGAGAGAGGGCCGGGAAAGCATCATGAGTGGCATGGGGGGATCAAGACCCAGCCCAGCGGGGTTATAATTGGGCACCACTGCACAGCTGGCTGCTCCATGGAGAGTGGGGTAGGAGAAGGAAAAGGGAAGAAAATCCCCATGTCCCAGAGTCAGAGCTGTGTGGGAAAAAGGGGAGCCGAGAAGGACCATGTGAAGGTGAGGGGCACTTTGACTCATGGTGGGGTTGAGACATGTGGCCCCTGACCACCCGCCTGTCTGGAGCAGTGGGCTGCAGGGGTCCTGGCAAAAGCCACTGTAGGCTGGGAATACAGCTCCCAGATGCTTGCTATATGGGAAATTTAAAACCACCAGCTCCTACCTGAGGCTAATGCTTCTTCAAGGATTTTGGTATTTTCAGTGCAAACCTTGACTGTATTCCAAGTAGATCCTTTTTAATCACCCAGATCTGTGAAGCTTGGGCTATGTGTGGAGCTGTGGGAACATGCCTACGTGCATCTTTGTGAAGGAAGAGGTGAAACGAATGAGCAGCCACCTTTCCCTCTGCCTGGAGGCTGCGGCAGTCAGGATAGGGTGTGGGGAGGGCCTTCCCCACGTGCCCTAAGCCCCCTGCCTGCCTGAGCCCCACGGCTCAGCAGCACCTGCTCAACCTGCCTCTCTGGCCTGCAGAAGGTAGGGGAGAGGCAGGCACTGGCTTAAAAGCCAGCAGAGCCAGGACACCCCCCATTCAGACCTCCGCCCGGGTCCTCACCAGCAGGGCTGTGCATGGTCCACTGTGGAGCGCCTTCCAATGCCGACGTTTTCTTGTCTCATCGTGTTATCACCTTCACCGAGGTGCTGCGCTGTGCCCTCAGAGGCTAACAGTCCCAAGGCTAAGGGGCTGGGGTGCAACCCTCTTGGAAAAGCTGCTTTTCAGGTCAAAGCAAAGTTCCACAGGTGGTAGAAATCTCCATTTAGTTCACAAAGAAGATGAGACAGGCAAAATGCTAAGAGAAAGGGGAAAGGAGATGAGTTAATTATTGTCAGATCTCATCTGAGGTCTTGAAGTGTATTCCTAGCTTCCCGACCTGGATTTCTCAAAGAAAAGAAAGCTCTTCTAGCATTCCCCCAGCCCCTAGCACTCAGCACCAAAACGGTGGACCCCACCCTGAGCCCTCCCTGCAGGCCAGGCACAGGTGTCTGAACAAGGCCTCCTTGCCCACCTGCCCAGTGCCTGCAGGTCCCTGGACTGAATAAAGCTGTGTTTCAACCCAGCTGAACGAGAGCAAAGACAAGAGGAGCAGATGCCAGATATGCTTAGACAAAATATTAGAAATTACATTTGCTCAGAAAAGGGAAAAAAAAAAACCTTCAATTGCAAACACACCAGCCGATTCCTGCAGCTACACTCTTACTAATGATGCATTTGCTGCAGTCACCCTGAGTCCAGTCCTTCCCTGGCTCCTTAAAGCTGAATCAAAGGACACATGAGCACAGAGAGTTTGTCTGCTGCCTGTGGGTGGGTATTTATATGATGAACAGATAAGCAGCTTGACTACTCCTTTCAGATGAGGTCTTATTAAATTCATCTCGAGGAGGCGGGATTTTCTATGTTCTTCCTGCTTAAGGCTCAAGAAGACACAGGCAGGCAGTTGTGAACTCTGCTGTGTGCTGCCCGCTGACCACACATCTTGTCACCATCTCCTTGCGTGCTTTGGCCACTGGACAGGTCATTCACAGCCCTGGGATTCTGCTTTCTCAGAGTGAGCAGGGCGCTGACACATGTCCTATGATGGAACGGTGTGCATGCCGTGTGGCTGATGCTCTGACAGTGGTGACTGTGACAATGATGAAGTTGGCTGGGGTCCCCCCAGGGGAAGCTGGAGCAGGAGGGCTCCCAGCTACTCCCTGGGCAGTGAGTGAACCTGCATGTGAGACCTGGTTTCAGTGGGGAGCTGTTCCTCTCGGAGTCAGTGAGCCCCCACATCAAGAAGAGGTCAAGAGGAGTCGCTCACTGTGGATGTAAATTAAATCAGAA
>RJWT010010295.1:0-24315 GCA_004365215.1 Cuniculus paca
AGCTTTTCCTGTGAGATGGGTCTTTCTGACAAAGAGTTGTTGGCTGAAAGTGAGTAGTGTAACTTTCCAGAAAAAGAAATGGTGGGAACGTGCCAGGTGTTATGGTTTGTGTCTGGATGTCCTGCTCAAAGCCTCACGTGGTCACGTGGGGTGGGCTTTTCAGAGGCAGCTGAATCTAGAGTGTGTGATTTGTTCATCGTCTAGTGCTCGGATTGGGGGTGTGAGTGTTATACCCGCCCTGGGATGGGTAGCCCACAAGCCAATATAAGGGAGGAAAAGAGGCTTGCTCTTCTCCTCTTTTGCTCTTGTTGCTTTTGCTGTCTTCCACCACCATGAACTGTTGCCCCTTTGCCATGTGCCACCCTGCCTCAGAGCCAGCTGATTACAGATGGAAACTTCCACAAACTGTGAGCTAAGTAAACCTTTCCATCTTTAACTTTGGGTGTTGGGCATTTTGTCTCAGCAATGAGAAAAGTAACCAAGACATCAGGGATGTTTGGAGACGGTAGGCTTGAAGAACCTGTCATCATCATCTCCCACAACCACCCTTTTTTCTCCTCCTCCTTTTTACCATCTCCCATTTGTTCCTTCTTTACTCTGTCTGAGGGCTGTATGTTGTTTATCTGGTGGTAACCTGTCAACAATGTGATGAGGTGGGTTCTTTGGCAACATTATTAACAACCAAAGTGGTAGAAACTGAGGCTCATGAAAAGTGATTTTTTCCCCCCAGCTTGTAAGTGACAAAGCTGGCATATAAACTTGAGGCCTCCTGAACCCACAACCAAAGCTCTCGACTGCCACTGAATCCTGCCTCCAAGTTTGGAGAGGTGGGAATAAACTTGGAAAGGGAAATCAGCCAGGGTCTTGAGGCAGGTGATTTTGTATCCTAAATTATGAAAGCTGGCATCTGAGCAAGGTTAACCTAGGCTTGTGTGGGTAGCCTGGACTTAGCACATAAATAACAATCAGTTAATAAGGACGGATCACAAACAAGTCTGAGTGTTTGCTTTTTACGGTCCAGGTAGCACAGACCAGACCCTAAAAAAAATCATTTTTGAGGAAATTGAGTCAGTATATCCTAAATTCAGGGTCATCCTATGGTATAGCCTATGACAGAAGCGGAGTTCCCACCTTCCTTTGCTCATCTTGTATGGATACTTTTGATGATACGCACCTGTGCTTATGACGTCACAGATCATCACCACGGAAACATCTGTGCTATAACAAATGCTGGATGGAAGCATCACTGAATGTGTCAGAGAAGAGAGGAAACTGGTTCAAAGTGATAAGGCTCTCAGTAATGAAAGTTTGTTCAAACACACCAGCAATAGCAACCTCGGTTGTGGCGAGAAATATAAGCAGAACTATTTGGAAAAGCACAGAGCAGGGCTTGTGCATTATTAAAGGTTGGCAAGGTTGATTTTGAAATGCGGCTCACATTCAAAACACGGTCTCCTTAAAAAGTTACTATCTATGCTGTCTTGCTTGATGACAATAGAAATCCTTCAGAGGCAGGAAACTCTTCTCCCAAACTGCATATAGGAAATTTTATGCATGGCAAAAGAAGGCTTGCGGGAGACTTCTGTGTGTTTGGGAAGAAGCTTTAAACAGAGAATTTTCCCTGTTGTGTTTTATGTTTATTGTTTGATAAGTCAGTGGCAGTGTTAGTTGTGTGGCTGCAGAAATTAATAACTAAAAGATGATCTTGGCCTTCTGAGGATTTAAGTTACACACTGGCGGATCATGGATAGAATCTAGCTTTACTCATATATAGCATTGATTTGCTCGTTTAATTAATTAAAGATTTATTTATTTTGAGCCAGGGTCATCTTATGTAGTCCAGGCTAGCAATGAACTCACAATTCTCTTGTCTCTGTCTCCTGCATGTTACTGTTACAGGCATGTTCCACCATACTTGGCTTGTGTGATGTTTTAGCAAATTGTGTATTTCCTAGTAACAAAATTTAAAAAGATTTTACATGAAAGCCTAAATTTATAAATTTCCTTTATAATCTGAAGAGCTTGTAGTACGGAATCCACATTCTTAAATGACAATAGATCAAACCCAAAAAACTGTGCCCCTTTTGGATGGGGCGCACAACTATATTTAGCCACAATTCCCACTATTCCTATTGTATTGCACCTAGCCCTTTTCATTAGCTTAACTTCCTGCCTGGTCCTACTTTGGGATTAGAGATTTATTATTCCTAGCACAATTCCTGGTGTTTAGAGGGGACCATATAAAAGGTAACTCTGATTGGTTTTCACCAGGTGTAGGCTCAACTGTTCAAACTTTGTCCTAAGTTCACTATTATTCAGTGGAATATTCAATGATGGAAGATGAGGATGTGCTAGCCAATATTATTATCCATACTAGCCATTGCAGCTATTGACCACTTGAAATGGTGGCTAGTATGATTGAGAAAATAATTTTATTTCATTGATTTAAAATTAAATTTCATGTGGCTAGTGGCTACTGAATTTAGCAAAATAGATTAAACATCCAGTTAAGTGTCCTGATTTAGAATAAAATGTACAGGTCAAGTACTGGACCTGTGTGTATGTATAAGTATGTCTGTATCACAAGAGATGGCTTACCATGGGCTCCACTGCTGGTTCATCTGTTTCCAGAAGAGGAACTACACCTTTTTACCTGGGTTTTTTCCCTGAGTTTCCAGTTAAAGATACTACTTAAATGATATAACTGTGGCTGTGTGTGAAAATACTAAAATTATTCGATGAGCTGCTGTTCGGTCCCACCATTCCTGATGGCATACAGCCAGTGTAACTGATGGTACTGTGGAAAGCTTACAGACTCTTGCTAGAGGGATCTTATATTCTTAGAGCTGAAGCCCCACAGTCTGCCATCTTGTGGTTTCCATCATAAACTTACTGAACATATCTAATGATCACATTTCTATAACCCAGACTCCAAGTAGGATTCTAAAGGATCCTTCTCCCATGCAACCAATTTATTCATTCTCATGTTATTTGTCAGGGAAGCTTATCACTGCCATTTTCCACCAAACCCAGTGGTCCAATATCCCTTTGTCTTTGTCGTGGAGTTGGAAACCCCAGAAGCATCTACTGGGCTCTGGTCTCTTAGCAACTCACTGGGCTCTATCCTGAACCCTGCCCTGAGCCAACTTTTCCAGCTGATACATAAGTTCACTGCTTCTAAGGATATATGCATGGGGAAACAAAACAAAGATCGGCTTGCTTCATTCAAGATGAATGAATCATGACCCCCCCCAGAACCCTTTCCCCCAGCTCAAAAGCTTCCTTAAAAATATAGAAGACCTAATAAAAATGATAAAGAGTTGTTATAGCTAGTTTGTCAAATGAAAACCAGTGCCTATTTTCTTATGATGAAAGAAAGAGCAAGACATACATGAATGTTTTCTGCTTGGGTCAGTCATCCAATCAGAGTTGTATACCATCTGTTGTTACGGTCAAATTCTGCCGAGAGGATGCCTTATCTCCCTTTTCTATCTTGTGGGTAAATGTTGATGTACACCCCTATTATGATAGGGAATCGAATTAATCCTAGAGTTCAGCAGGAAGAGAAAGACAAAACACTCTGAGGAAGAAAAAAAAAAAAGATTCACATGTTTTTAAACGTCTTCCTAGCAAAATTCCAAACTAAAATGTCTCCTAGAGAAAAACCAGGATAATATCAACAGAGACTAACTATGGATGTTTAATTATCTGCAGCCATCTATATTTTCAATACTGTTTCTAGTCCTGTTCCCAGACATAAGAAGACTAAAAATTCATATTCAGATAAGCAAAGGTGAACAGATGGAGCAGAGTTCAGCATAAAGGTTTAATCCTATCAGGCTGATTCCTGTATGGCCATCTGGATAATCCGGCACACACATTCAAGACCTGTTAAAAATACGACTCCAGCCAAGATTAACGTCACAGATTTTCCACTAGACTTGCTCATATTTGACTTTATGATTTTCCAGGTCCAGGAAGATCGCTTTGAAATAAAGACTTGAGTATTCCTTGAAGAAGCAGTTACGTGGCATTTTGTTGTTCTTCAGTCTGAAAGTTTTCCCTTTTCCCAATATTGGGTGCCCATTTACTTTTTGTTACCTTTTCTTTCCTGGTTTTCATTTCTCAAACTTTTTTTATAACAGGATAATAAGGAAAATTGGGCTAAAAATAATTTCGTGCAGGAAAGTTTTCCTTTTTGAGAATAAAAAAGAATTATTTACTTATTGTGAAATCAGAGGCAAGTGAATTTACTATTATTGCAACAAATGTCATAATTGGACACGTGAATAATTCATTCGGGGAGTTCTCTTACCGTCCACCACAAGTTTTCACTATTGCTTTGCAATGGAGTAGCTGACAATCATAGAACATGGGGAAAAAAGAAAGAACTGATTGTAATATTTGCCTTTAGTTATTCTAGGATTATTATTTTGTATATTTTAATTTTGGATTCGGCATACAAGACACAAGATGGAAAACCGTACGTGCAGTCCCCCTTGAGTTTTAAAATTCTGAACTTCTGCACCGTATTTAACAAACAATTTTTGCATATTATGAAACAGTGCTATGTTGTATGTCATTAAATCAAACAGTCTTCAACAAATCTTTCAAGTGCAATTTAGGAGTAACAGGTACATCAAAATGTCAAGATTTTTTACTGCTAAATTGTTAAATAACCTTGTATAGTAAACTTGAACAGTGTTCTGGATCTCAGATAAATTCAGAAATCCAAAAACACTTGGCTCTGAAATGTTCCCAACTGCATTGTTACAGCAGTATTTTAGTCCTTCCTTGGCTCAAGCGCTACGTGCACTGATTGCTGAGGTACTTTTCAAGTTTAGAATAGAATAAGAAAACTAAAGTAAACAGGAAATAGGTAGGATTTTGGCTTGGGCTGTGCTTAGCAAATGGCGTAGTTAGGGACTGAGAGCTGTTTCTCTGTGTGTGAGTACATCCAGACATCCACCACCAGGTACGCTCTGCCTTGATGCAGATGGACATCAGAGCAATGTTTCCATCGAATGACTATGATTTTTTCCTTTTCTCCTTTTCTGTGAGAGCCATTAATACTGTCAAAGCAAAGGGTTTTCTTGCCAAATGAAGTCACTTTGGAATAAAGGATGAAAAACACTTGAAATTCTCAATCTCCTCATTTAATATTTAATAGGTTTAATTGCATCTAGTATCGAGAAATCTCTATGTCATGGGTTACATTTCTCTTTAAAGTGGCAAACACCACACATACACTCGGTGAGGGAGACACACACATACACACACACACTCACAGTGATTCTTTTCAAAGTAATATCTAGATATTGCAGTGGAGAGGGCTTAAATGCAGACCACTAACCAAACAAAAATAAATAAAAACCCTAATAAACAATAAAATGTTTAACTGTGTAAGGCAACTACTGAAGACAAAAGAAGCCAGAAACAAATTTCTAGTAATTCAAGTCAAAGCAAGAGCATATGTTACAAAGGTAGCTACATCTGGAGGGAGGGGTCAGTCAAATTCATTTGCTTACTAGTTGAGTTTACGCAGTGAATGGAGGCAGTGGTGATGTTAGTGCTCTGAAAGTGAAATCAGCACCCACTAGCATTGAGTTCAGGTTGGAGACTGTAACCGCCATTGGTGTCTAAGGCCTCCAGTTGCCTCCTCTACAGGATGACAATGTAGAGAACTAGTGTTCCAGTTACCTGCAAGTCCTTCGTTCATCCTGCTTTTGTAGTGCTAGTTTAAGGATCAAAGCTATGAGCACTTGGGCAGAATCATTGTTTCATTCAAAACCAAACTAAACTAAACAAAAAAAAATAAAATAAAATCAAACCTACCAAAAACAATTGTTCACACTGAATGGGAGAAGTATCTGTGCCCTGCATTCAAGAGAGGCTACTTTGTGTCCCCACCAGCTTCTGACAGTTGCTCGCTAACAAAACATCACTAAAACCAAATAGAAAAAAGGGAGAAAGACCAGAGATTTTATAAGATCACAAATACTCCATAGATGTGAGCTGAGCTGATGGGTTTCACAGCCTTTTCTGACAAGTCCTGAAAGTGGAGACAATTATGGAAAAGTCAGTTCCTCTGATTGAAAATTTTCTCAAAAGTTTCCAATTAACCTTCATTCTAAGCAAATGAGATCTTTAAAAAGAAAACATTCTACTGTGGAAAGACTGATGCCAAATGCACCTTTTCAGTCCATTTAACTGGATATGTTAGCAAGGAGCTGAACTGGAAGTTCTTGGGAAGGTTTTACAATGAATGATACCATCTAAAGTGAGAGAATAGGGTATTATAGTAAATAAATAAACGCTGGCTAGCGAGGAGCCTATGATGATAATCATGATGGAAGAAACTGGCACATGGTGTGCCTGACATGTAGTAATGACAAACAGAGGGAGACATTTTCTGTGTGTTTTGCTGGAAGTCTGTGAGGAATCACTATGTGGAAACTACAGTTTAGGTGAATGACTGTTTCAGGGTTGCACAAAGAGGTAGATACAGAATTTTAACAGTTGGAGCGCTTGGCCATTTGTAAATACATGTTAAAATCAGTGTGCCATAATGTCTTTCTTTGGATGCCAATAAGGGCTGGTGCCAGCCTGTCCACCTCCACTGCAAGCCTCAGTTACTTGCTTTGCACAAATGCTGACTCTTAGAAAGTGTGGCCATGCGCCCATATATTAGACAGCGAACATGAAATGTGACCTTTTGTCCACTTCAAAGTGGAATTTCACATTGAGACTTAGAACGGGATTAGGAATTTTCTAAATCTGTACAGTTGAGCAACTGATAGAATATACTCTGTCCAGCAGGAATGGGGGGGAAAAGTCAAACAATGCATCTCTAATCAGACTTCCATGATGGGACATCCACTGTCAGAAAAGCCTCATGGGGGATGAGATATGATAAATACCAAACTGGGGTCATCTACAGGATATGGCTTCCCCCCAAAAATGAGGTATTGATCATAGCACAAAGAGATTTCAGAGGCAAAAGCAAGAACCACTTAGGAGCCTGCTGATAGCCACACACACTACTAATTCACCTCAATGGCAGGCACCTCTGAGCTCAATTAACCCTTATTCCCAAGGCCACCCATAAACTCCGAGGTAAACATGGCTCTCATGGCCCTTGCTTTCTATCAATGAAATAGATCATTTCATTGATGGAGGCCTAGCTTATAAATTCACCTTGCTAATAAAAAGGCTGCTGCTTCTGTGCGTGTGTGCAGGCACGCAAATCGTGTACCATTGATTCTGTAAATCAGAAAATTTTAAAGTGCTGAGGGTATCCATGATTTCTCCTGCCTTCTGAGGCTATGGGGAGGAAATATAAATGCTCTGGAGGTACAGCAGTTGATAGCTAATGTCCCCCAGTGCAATTGTCTGCAGAACACGAGTTGTTAAATATGTACTGGAGGTGCCATGATTTGTTTCTTTCTGTTTAAATTCTTCCCTCTCTTTTCTCTCTCTCACCACAGCCATTGTTCAGAAGCAAATTGGAAATCTGGTAATTAGGCCCTGACTCACAGTGTAGTATTAAAGTCCTGAGCCAAAGTTCAACACCCTGAAATGAAATTTAAACCAATTAATCTGTTAGATTTTTATCGCTTGTCCATGTTTTCTCAGCAATTCCCCCAGCACGTGGCCTTTGATCAACTCTCATACAAACGCTAAAATGTGTGCCTGCTGCTAGCAAGATGGGAATGACATTAACATGGTACTCATAAAACAATCAGAGCAGAGAAGCCTTCAAACAGGCAGGGCATAGTAATATTTAATAAAAGCGCACACATAATCTTCAGAATTAGCATTTTGTGCCTTGCAGTACCTTTGGGAGAAGAGCTTTTATTTGTGGAGTGATCATTATTATAACAAAGAAGAGCTACCTAATAATTTCCACTTTAACTCTGCAATGTGCCACGAGCATTTCAGAGCCATTATGCTAAACTGGCGGGGTAATCATGTTATTGTCATAGTTTGAAGGAAGGAAAATCTCCTCTACTTTGGTGGCTGGTGGAGGGTGGGGGAGGGATTAAAGAAAAGAGGCAAGAAAAAAAATCACAAAAAAAACCCAAAAAACAATCAAACTTAGTTTTAGTGAAATTTAGAGCCAGAAATTGGCTTTTTGTCCTGTGGACAAAATGGGAAAATTCACCCATGAGGGAGAAAGCCTCTTTTATTGGAGTAATTAAATAAAAAATTAACTGGTAAAAAAGTACTTTTGTATTCAACTATACCCCCTCACTCCCCATTCCGTAATATTTTCTTAGAGATAGAGTTGTATTGATTATTACACTTCTAGACCGAATTGAACCTTTTTACAAATCTTTTCACTCTCAAATTCTGCTGAATCCATCCACTGTGACACTAAGAAATGATCTTTCACTATCTTCCTTCCACTTTTCTCTGGGTGTCTTGAATGAAACAAAGAGAAGTCCCTGGCTTCCTCAGGTGTTCTCTGAGCATCCTTGGACAACATTTGCCCAAAAGGAAGAGGGAAGGAGAGTTTCAGGGTCTATAAATCAGCATTGCTGGTTTTGGGTAGTTCGTTGGCTTTTATAATTGATTTGCTGTCAAAAGTACAACTGTTATCAATGTTCTTCTGTCGTTTAATTTTTTATAATATGCTCATTGAAAAAAATTCAAACTATGTAAATATCAAGAGAGTAAAATTTAACAGGCTTCCTTTCCTGTCCAATTCACTCTAGTTACATTACCTTTTCATAAGGCAGTTGGTGGACAGTTGGTGTATCTCCTCCCTTCCAGACCTTTTTCCAGCACGCCTGCTTCACACATGACTACACATGGTGCGCGCACACATCCATGCCCATAATCATTTATATCATCTTTAAAATAAGCAGGATCATACTGTTTTTTAGCTTATAAGCTACTTTTTTCACTTACTAACATATTTAGACATCCCCTCATGTCATTTCATAGCATTTTTCATCCATTCTAATGAAATTCTTCATATTTTACAATGTAGAAGTACTATCATTTATTTAAGCACTGTCTGTTGGGGGGCACCTCCTGCTTGAAATTTTTGTTGTCAGTCTTGCAGTTAACATTGGGTATCTGTAGTTTTGGCTACGCTGGAAGTGTATTTCCTGGTCCACTTTAGTCTGGCAGGTTTGTTTGTGACTGTAAGGCAAAAGTATACAATGGCAGCCTATGAGTTAAAGTGAGCTCAGAGACAATGGATTCTTAAAAAAAAGTTGAATTAGTCCAGCATTTAAAGATTGGGAAATTTCATGTAAAAACTATGTTCCTGGCTTCTTTTGAAAGATCAGAAGGCTAGAGAATGCTGGCCCTGCATTTGCATGGGATTGCCAAAGGCTGGAGCCGAGCTTCCCTGGCCAGCTTTCAAAGGGGCCTCAGTCCCCACGCCTTTGCGAAGCTGAGCACCAGTAGCCCTTCCTCTCGCGCTTGTTCTGACACTCCAAGCTGCTGCATTCCTTTGCATTTCTTGTCTTGTCCTATATGGATCTGTGAATTCTTAACAATAGCTCTTAGGCCCGATTCCTTTTAGCTATTCACAACATTTTCTATTTTGCATTTTCTATTTTGGCATTTTGGAGTTACTCATCGTGGAGGACTATCCCATGCATGGTTGGACACTTGGCATCCTTGACCTCTAGCTAGTAAATGCCAGTGGCATCCCTTTGCCACAATGTCTGTCACTGGAAAAGCCCATGAGTCCATTAAGCATTTTGTCAACTTAAGCGCAGGGAAGGACCACTGAACTTCCTCTCAAGATGAATGTGAGCTAAGAGATATGTGTAAGTGGCACCTTGAGAGTTCCTTGGGGTGTAAACTTAGAAAGAACTGCATGACTTAACTGCTTTAAAAATAGCACGTAGTCTGTGTACAAGATAGAGAAGGGGCTGAATATGGAGGATTTCTTTCCTCCAACTAGTTAACATGTAAGTGTTTGAAAGTACATGCTCACACACATCTTCATACATTACAAACAACAAGCGAAAATAAGAGAAGGGGGTCAAGTGTAAAAGCAGGAGGCCTTGACTGGGTCATCACTGAGCTCTTGCTGCAGGAAAGTCTCAGATGCTCAAGTGCACCCTTCTGGTTCCTCTTGGACAATGCTGAGAAGCCTAGAGGATGTATTATTTATCTAAATAAGTACAACTGCATGCTAAAAATAATTAACAGAAATCCCAACATTAACATATGTAATAAGCATAATGACCTTTTTGCACTGTGTGCGGGTAATCACAGGGTCAGCGTTTAATGACACCACTGGATTTCTGCTTTGATGTTAGGCAGGATTATCATGACCAACATTTAGTTAAGCCAATATTCCGTGTTTCTTAGAGATAGTCAGATAGGTAGTGACACTGTTTCTGTTCCACTCGAGCAACAAGCATATTGAGTTATAAATTTAAAAAAAAATAGCTGGGAGATACTCATAAAGTGTTTTAAAACTGCTTATATTTTGAGAATTTTAATAGTTGCTAAATATAATTTATTTATATTACTAATTGCTTGGAATCATGCATTGTATTTTACCATTGTTTCAGTATTTAAACATTTTTACTTTAATACAAAGTTTTTTTTAAAGAAAAAGTTCTGTGCCAGTGGAACACTAATCACAACCCCTATGTGTGTTAAAAATCAGACAAGAGTTTTGAAATCAAATCATAAATCATTTACATTTTCTTGAGTAGTTATTTTGTTTGGGGGAAAAAGTGGAGAGGATAAAGTCAAATGAACTTCCTTGTTTTAGTTGCAGATGTGTGCTATGAGTTCAGCCAATATGAAATGTTTAGCTTGGATGTTTCCAAATTTCTCCATATGATTTTTAAAGATTAATCTGAATCAGAATCAAAACCATTCTACTTGTTTGTGTGGTGGCACATGAGCAACGGTCCCTTGGGCATGGGCTTAATGTTTTCTTTCCTTCTTGCAAAAGTTAAAGCATGACATTCTGCCAAACTTGACAAACTCCAATAATTTGACCAATTTTTCCCCAGTTAAAATTACCTAGTGCTCTCCTGGGCTTTAATGCTCAAAAAGTCAGTCTTGAATCTTAATAAACTTTTCATTAAGGGAAGGGTTTCATTCACTCTTCTTATATAATACCTCCCTTACTCCAGACTTTTGCTTTGTTGCTGTTTATGGAGGTAGTCATGAGAAAAGTACCATAGTACTGTGGAGTGAAAAGCCCTTAGTGGTACCAAGGTACCCTAGGAGAGATTTCAAAGACATAATCCAACAATTACATTTGTGCCTAGCAATTCTGTTGAAAGTTTACCATTTTCATTGGGCAAACCACCTCTAGTCTGTTTGGAATCACAGTATTTGCAAATTATTTCCCATCTTTAAAGCTATTTAAAATGGAAAGAGAAGAGATACGAAATTTCGAAAACGTTGTCCTAGGGCTTTATGCTGGGAAACACAAAGCAAAGGTCATAGGGAGCCCCGCCTCAGCTATTTGGTTACATAACTCACCCTAAGTGACCTGTGCTCTTTGAATCTATAAAATGGGATCCATGACATTTATTTGAGAAAAATTGCAATGATTTTTAACAAGGAATGTTGCTATGTTAGTGTTACAGATGGAAAGCATGGAGCAAGCATTATTCTTACTCCAGGCTGCTCTCTGTCTTAGCTTCTCATTGGACAGAAATGTTTGTCTAAAAATGTGTAAATTTTCTTTTCAGGAAATACATTTAATTATGAAACAGTTTTATAAGGTTTCCAGTACATTCCAAAAAAATCATCCAATTTTAAAGAATCCCTAGTATTTTACAAATTCAATTTCACTTATGTGTTATATTGCATGAGATTTTAAGTTTGCTAAAGATCTGAGTAAAATATATGTTTCTTAATAGAAACAATGAAAAGAATGCTTTTAGGAACTGAAGTTGCACCCTTAGGTTTTGGGTCCTAATGCAGCTAGGAAATGCTGAGATCTTGAGGGACTTTCTATTCATGAAAAGATAAAAGCTATTTTTTTCTTTTTCTCAAGTCTCCCATCATTAAAGTTTGGTTCTAACAGCCGACTCCTTCTCTTTTTCATGTGTGTTGAAAAGCAGCTACTCCCTGTATCAAAGCCATCAGCCCGAGTGAAGGATGGACGACGGGAGGTGCGACTGTGATCATCATAGGGGACAATTTCTTTGATGGGTTACAGGTCATATTCGGTACCATGCTGGTCTGGAGTGAGGTAGGTGTTGTCTGAACATTAATATCTAATAGCTTGGTCTAGTTGAAAATACTATGCTTGAATTTCTAATAGAATGTGTAGAATTTAGTGATGCCATCCTGAATGGGCTGGCTCTAGTCCATAGGACGTTGGGAAACTAGCAAGCGTGAATTGTGTTTACCAGAAGGCAGCAATTTCTATTGGAATGACTTCCATCCTCTGGTCCATGAGTATAGAGGAAGCTTCTGTTTTGTAATTTGTCCTTGGGTCTGACATAATGTGGAGGTCTTCTCATATAATGGGAATTGGAAAGGAGTTGCAAAGTTACAAAATGTGCAGGAAAAGCTATACAAACTTTAGCAAGGCAGTAATCTTGGATGTTCTCTAGACAGAGTTGACTGCAGCTAGGACTCAAAGAGCATCATTCAGATGACAGTAGTGACCCCAGTGCAGGTGGTTCTTCACTTACTCAATGGCTTTTTGTCAGGAAGTAAATACTGTAACTCATTAGGACTTTTTTTGCTGAAGGAATTTATCGCTCTTGAGTACCTCAGGATGTAACTGCAACCACATGACAATGACTATGCTCTGTTTGTCCAGCACTATGATCATTATTTTAACTGCAATTTGACTTTTCTGGCAATAATCAGGGTTCACTTGAGATTGCAAATCATAAACATCACCGTTCTATAGATGTCATGACAAATTTGTCTTTGTGGTCCAGCCTAGATTTCTTAGCCAATGTGCTCAGAATCCCTTTTCTTTCACCTCACCAAAGTTTAGACTAGAAACAGTGTTAAAGGATACAAGAGACCATTGTGGTCCATTCATCCCACTTACTTTTGGAGTAGTCATGTTAACTGCTATACTTTATTGAGACTTACAATTTGCTAGGCAGTGTGCTGAGCTCTCTATATACATTATCTCACTCTTTATACTACTAAGTAAATACTCTTAGATGTATCTTTTTCTAAACGGATTCTTGGACTTAGAAGTAAGTAGTTACAGAACTAGAGAGCAGCCACCCAGAATCCATGGAGCACAAGTGATATGTATGTGGTCACACAAAGAAATCAGGAGTGGACAGGAGCCAGAACCTGGCTCTTCTATTTCTACTTCTAGTGGTCCTTCCATGATACCATAGTCTAACTCATCTAGATGTTTGCGTTTTCTCTTTAGGGGGACCGTATAATTGAGCAGAGTGTAGACTGTGATAGTTGGGCATGCATCTCTAACTGAACATCCACAGCAGAGCCTGTGCTTCTTTCTAAGCTGTCCATGTACACTTCTCACTCCAGTAACCCACTCATTCAAACCCTTGCCAGCTCATGCTGCTGCTACTTTTATATTTCCCCCTCAGCCAACAAGAGGTATGCACTGGGCTAGAGAATCAAAGCTGTTATAGATCTGAATCAGAAATGGGCTTCTCAGTTCATGCAACTAATGGCTATTCGAGTTGGACTACTCCAGGCCAGAAAGGTGGCCCAAGCTCCTCCTGCCCACTGCCCTTACTCACTGGAACGATTGGGGTGTGAATGGGAACGGGCACATACATGGCCTATTGTGCTGCCAGCCAGGTGACTTTATCCTGCTGCAGGCCGAGGTCCTCACGTGGACCGCCTCTCCCAGGTCTTGTGAGCTGTAGCTTCATCCTTTTCTGTTGCTCTTTCTATTGCTTTTCGTAGAAATTGAGAGGTGGAAATAATAAATCTAATATGTATCCCTCTCTTCTTGTCATCAGAGTGAGGGTGCAATGAGATAAGAAAGCACAGTGAGTCTTCTGAGGAGGGGTGGGCTCATCTGAGCTTCCCATAAAAGCTGTGTCCATTTTGGCCCAAGTGGACTCCACTGGCTGTGGAAAAGGGGCACATCAGGAAGTCTCTGACTTCTATGTCAGTGACTTCTGTGTCATCAGTAGCCTTGATGAGGTTGCCGTTTCATTTCCCAAATGTGTTACCCTTTATTCAGCTAAGGGTGATCTTACATTCATTCAAATTGCTTTAAAGTTCTGTTTCCATATAGCAAAACTGATAGAAATGGTGAGAAGGAAAACCCACTGCAGTAAAACTGTTGTCCCGCTCCCTCTCTGTCTGCTTGGCCTCTGTGCCCAAAGTCCTTCTTCATCATGGCCAAAAGTCACGGTGGTAGCCCTGGAAGTGGTGTGGCACATATGTGCTTCTTCACCGTCCCCTCCTCCCAGACAGCCCTCAGCTGTGGCTCTGTCCTAAATCAACTGTGATCCTGGTCAGGAGGAAACTGACTATGTAGTAGTTTCCTCAAGTACTTGAGCTATTCTTTTTAAATTAACCAAACCCGTACAGCATTAGCAGTTGGGTATCTGGATGAAGAACTTCAACGTGGGCTGTTACCTTCCTGATGGTCTGATAGTCAGAGTATTATACTTTGCAGAAATGCACCTTTTTGCATGATACTCTTAAACTATTTCTATTTCATCTGAGATAATTAGCAGATACAATTTTCTTTCCTCTTTTATGCAGAAAGAATTTAGTACTGGCTAAAATCCATTGTATAGCACTGAGAAATGAAGGCATGGCTCTCACTAAGGGTAATCATATGTAGGCACTTGATAGCTATTACTTTATTTAATCTGCTAGTAGTCCTGTGGTAGGTACTCTTGCTATTTTAAGTTTACATATGAATAACAAAGCCTCAGAAAGGTTAAGAAACCGGCATAAGGTCACACAGCCAGGTAATACTAGAGATTGGATTTGAACGATAGTATATACTTTGGAAAAGTGAAAGTTCTGGTTTCTAAGGGAGCAAGTGCAGTTTTGAGGAGAGGGAAGAATGACAGAGGAAAAAGAAAAAAGCGATCAAGTAGAAAGTGTAGTGGAGGTAACAGTAGTAGTAGTGCTGGTTTTTGCTTTTAATCAAATAAAATTAAGTGAAGACATTTTACTTTTGTAGGGGAAAAAATTAAGTTTGAAATCAATTTCTGAAGGCGTGTGTTAGATAGACTCAGAAATTGATATGGTGAGTATTTAACAGAGGATAATCTGCAGAAAAGTTCTAGGGAAAGGTATAGTTTAATTAATATTAAGGTAACACATTCATTGACCACTTAGTTCCTGTTGGACAGTATGTCAAGTGTCAGGCACGGCTGTCATGTAAGCCTCTCAACAGCTGTTTGTGATGTTCTTATTCTATGGATGATGAACTTGCAATTGTTCAGTTAATACATTGGCAAGTGGTAGAGAGAGGATTTGAACCATGGCTCCAGGGCTCAACTTCTTAACCCTTCACAGTTTAGTTTATGCCAGCTTTTGCCCCAGGGTGTTACCTTGTCAGACCAGGATGTTATGCTTCCCTTTGCTACTGATGCCTCATGCTGGGGTGTCTCAACAGGCACTGTCACCTCCCAAGGTCAAGTGAGAGAGGCACACATAGGATCAGAGAGGTAAGAGGAAGGCCCTTTGTTTTCTAGTTGTGTATAATTTTGGTTGAAGCCACTGGCTTCTAGGAGGAATTTATCCTTATGAGCTGAAGGATATAAGCCTTAGGCTAGGACAAGCCAGTTAATCTTTTTGGGCCTCATCTTTAGAACTGAACCCCTACCTATCCACACTCTTTGCCACTAGGCCACACGATCTTAAAGTTCTGGGCATCTCTAAAATCCAGTACATCTAATTTCTGCTTTGATCTCCATTTCCTCATTATAGCACAAAGCACCCTGAAAGCGGGCTGTCAGGCCGGGACAAGCAGATAACATTTTAGATTAGCAGCTGATGCTATTATTTGAAGTCTGTTTTTAGCTGAAGAATTTTAAAAAGAGCAAGAGAAAATAGGGTTGGCTTAATTTATCCTCATCTGTGCTGTTCCTCTATCAACCCAATCTTTCGCAAATGAGTAATTTAGTTTAGCTCACTGATTGCCCCCTAAGGGTTGGAGAAGAGGAAGGTGGCATGCTTTGCTCCTATTGTGGGGCTGCCTTCTGCGAGCTACAAAGTTCACCAGGCTCCTTGTGAATTGGATTTGCCACCTTGGTTGTATTGTTTCTTGCCCCTTTTTCCTCTCCTTCCTTGTAAAAAGTAAATTATATTACTAATATTCTTGAGTACATTTCCCGGCTTTACTCCAAAGACTTAAAAGAAAAATCTTCATTGTGCTTTATATAGAAGTCTAGGAAAAGCAGTAGGGGTGATACGTGCTAATGTTTTATGTGAGTTGAATTTTTTCTTAACCATAAATGCACTTGGTTGTTTTGCTTTTCTACCCACATGGGAGTTGGAGCAGGGAGGGGCTCCTGCTACTGTTTTGTAGAGCTCATCATTATTTTAATATCTCTCTCTGAATTCCTTTAATTTCTAAACAGTGAGTACTGGTTGGCTTGCTTTCTGGTTGTCTAACACTGGGATAGGTACCATGGGTCATTAAAGCTGGGCTTTGTGGGATCTGGTGTTTTATTTGGAAAGACAACTTGCTCCCACGAAGCAAATTAGAGAGTTGCATAATATATTTATATAATCTACTATTAAATTTGTGTGTGGTTTAAAATCCAAGGCAGGGTTCTAGAAGGCAGAAAGAATGGAATAGTCAGAAAAAGACTGTTCAAAAAACCAATCGAGTTCCAATTATGTTTGGATCGCTCTCTGTGCTAGGTATTTGATGCTCTCGTGATCCTTTCATTTAATCACAGGAATGTCTGAGAAAATGCATACAGCTTAAGGTATTCAATCCGCCTGTAAAAATGGTGCTACATTGGGGTTGGTGGGGAGTGGAGGACAACACCCTAAACAAAGGTTTCGACTGCAAGGGGTTGCAGTGGACGGGAGACGCTCGAGAGACCTGGAGGATTATTGCAGATGTAGTCTGGATTCAGGCAATGTGGGTCACTCACTGGCCATTAGTTTCCTCATCTAAAAATGAATACTTAAGACCTCTTAGAAATCACGCTGTGTTTCCTTTTATTTAGAACTTATTCCTCCAAGAATGCCCCCAAAGAGAGAAAGAGACAGTGATGGTAGTTGGGAAGCTGTTTGTTTTCTTTCACAGCTGCACTTTTCTTTCTTTCTACAGTATCCAGATATCATGTTTATTTGCAAAAGAATTCTCTGAACTTCATCAAAATGGTTTAATTAGTCACCAAATCAGATTTCTTTATTGATATGTCTTCAGTCAACGATTTTACTTTCTGTGCTTCAGATTCTAATATCTGATATAAACCTGGGACTTATATTACGATAGTGCCCTAATTCATCTTGCTGGTAGTTCTGTGGAATAGTAGGTCTTAGAGCTATTAATAGATGTCCCTTGGGAGTTGAGGGAGGGAGATTTTTCCCAGTAAATTTGGGAAATGTTGAGTCAAACAAATTCACTGTGAGTCAGTATTCAGTATGTCCCAAACTTTTGTAACCATAGAACCCTTGTTTTCCAGGATCACCTTACAGGAAGATCTATTAGTGCTGGCTGAAGTGCATTTTTGATTTTACGTTAATAAAGCCAACTCATGAAATTCAATCATGAAGTGATTGGGGCTGGAATAGATGTGAGAAACTGGCTTGAAATATTTGAAGAATATTATTCAGATTAGGCCAGGAATGTGTAGAGCCATTATTCTGTAATGCTGCTTTGAACAAAAATCTCATATTTTGCATCTGGTTTTAGTCAGTGCACACTTGGCATTCGATGCCTTGTGATTTTTGTAGGACAGCTCTATATAAAGATTGGCGGTACCACTCGGGTCAGATTGGAGAAGCCAAAGTTTCATTGCTGTATAAACCAATTAGCCTCAAACACAGAGGCTGCGTGTTATCTTCTTCATCCGGATGAATGTTTTTCAACTGCATTCCCATAGACAGGGAATGAAGTCAAAAGAAACTGCTAGAGAGAGCTGGGGCAGGGGATGAATGTGGTTGGGTAAACTGTAGTTTGAGGGGCCGGGAAGCAGTTTTGCTGCTTGGATCCCCATACTGGAAAACAAAGTTTGAATGTCTTGATTCTTTCTTCCTACCTATCTCGACTTTCCATGCTCATTTACATTTATTCTCAGAGGTATAGTTGAGAGCACAAAGGTGACTTTTTATGATGATTAAGAGTAAGACTAAAACCAACACATGTAGTCCACTGGGGGTATTCCCAGGCCTCTGCCCAGCTCTGACTGCCTGAACCACATGACGTTGAGTCTGTCGGGGCATTGAGTCATGTTCCTCAGTCATCTAGTGCAGCTTTTTTATTTCGTGAGAAAGGAAAGGCTCTGGAGTGGTACCGAGCCTTACTGTAGGAGCACATAAGCTGCTTAGTGCTGGGGTCAGAACTCAGTTCTCCTGAGGCCCAGTGTCCCTCCCGCTTCACTGGTACCAGCTTTTCTCATACGTTTCCATAATCTTTTAACATACTTTTATAAGTTTACCAAACTCATCCAAATTCTAAACATGATTGTACCAGTATTCTAGTGACTTACCTGTATACCACATTATACATGTGATACAATTCCTCTAATGTCAAAAAGAAAATTAAGAAGGGGAAAGACATTACCTCAAATATCACCTGTACCAAACTTCATTATAAAAATATGATAAATGAAAATAGTTATGTTCATTCATTACATATACTGAGGCTTACATGTACAAATTGAATTTAAAGTTGATCGATTTGATTGGAAATAATTCATATCTGTAATTTTTCCTAAATAGGTATTTCAAAGTCTATAGTTAACATGTACTTACTGGCTACCTATTATATGGAAAATACTTCATACAAAATTAAAAATTTTATTTATCTGAATTAGTTGCATTAAACTCTGAATATGCTTTGAAAAGAGCAATTTTCAGGCCTTGGTAGTTTTATGGGGAATCTTTTCCAAATGAGCTGGTATGTTAAAAATAAAAAACAGGTAAAAATGGTCTAATGGCCATTTTAATATAGTTACATAGTTACAGTCATGCTCACTGTATTCCTAGAAATGCTCTCATCTATGTTTTTATTTTTAATGGCCAAGGCACTTCAGATCTATCCTTATGTTGATAATTATGGGATACTCAGAGAGACTTTAAGCTGACATTTTCAGCTAGTTGTTTATAGCATGCTCAGGAGGTCCGTGTTTGTGCCCATAACTTGAAAATAGTAGCCACAGAAGTGTGATGCATTTCTACTTTTAATATGAATCAAAGACAGAATTCACACCTGGTGCAATCATGTAACGTTTATGAAGAAAATGGATGTCTACATAGCGTTGTATTCCATTCCTGTGAGCATTCAGTGTTGATGGCCAGAATGGCTCCCTGGTGCTCTGTCCAAAGACTTCCACTAAAACCTTTATTGGTTTCTTCTTTCCTACTTCTCGAGTCTGGGATTAAAACATACTACTTGAAAGCTTCCATCTTTCTTTTGTACCTCCTCACCTACTGTACATCTTCACCTGCAGTCTGTTCATCTCAGATTGTTAGCTGGTCCTGGGTTTGTAGGATTTGTTGTCTCTGTGCCCTTGTCTGGCAAATACCATTCCTCCCCTCTGAATGTGTTTCCATCCTGCCTGTGCCTGTATCTCTTTGTTCTTTAGGATCCTATAAAATAGCACCTTTTCCTATGAGATCTGCAGGTATAGTATATTTTTGCTGCCTGAATTCCTCCATTGCTTGATCTCTACCCTATTATATTCCTTAAACTGTTTTAGCTTTAAATACTATGACTTAAGGGACTATTCTCTTCCTTGAAGGCAGGACCCATATTAAATTCAGCCTCATCTCTCTTGTGTATAGTAGAAAGCCTTGTTCATTGGAGACAGTAAGTTTGTTGAATGACACTACCTCCCTTTTCATTCATCATTCATTCATTCATTCATTCATTCAAACAAATGCTTGTCATTAGCAACTATTATATTTGATAATGCTTCAAAAAGTATCGCTTGAATAAGATGTACCTTGGTTTTTTATTACGTATGTGTACATAGGTAGTTTATACTTAGATATATTTATTGTGTAAATACACTCAAATATCTTAGCATAAATCTATTGGAAATGATAAGGATTAAGTAGTGATAAAACAAGCACATTTTGTGTGGTTGATATAGTTGAGGATGATCCTTAAACTCATTGTCTTAGTTACTTTTCTTATCATCGAGACATAAGACAGGACACCCACAAGTTAAAGGAGGAAAAGTTTATTTTTAGCTCACAGTGTAGAGAGGTTTCAGTCCATAGTTGGCCAGCTTCAAGGCAAGGCAACATGGCAGACGGGCATCGCAGAGGAGAAACAGTCCGTAGCATGGCAGGCAGGAGGCAGAGAAGCAGCAGCATGGAGTTTCCCTTTTGCTTTTATTTCATTCAGGCTGCAAATCCTGTTGGTTGGTGCTACCCACACCCAGGGTGGGCATTCCCATTATACACACCCAGAACTATGCTGACCCAGTGGACTAATTTAATTACCATACACCTTCAATCCATATTCATACACTCTAGATCCAACCACCTCCAAAAAGCCTCACATGGGAGTGCATGAGGCTTTGGGTGGACACCTAGATACAAATCATAGCCCTCCTTGTAGGTATTATGTCAATTAATCCTTATAATGACACTAATAAATAGCTAGTCTGTCTGCCATTCCCAACCCCATTCCCTCATAAACTGACAATCAGAGAGATCAAATGACTTTCCATAGGTGGCACAGCTGGCTATTTTCAGTGATTAACTTTGAACCCAAGTCTGTCTACAGGCACCTCCTGACCATCTAACGCTCATTCATTTAGAGAGCTATAATAACTGCAACACTGCAAAATTCAGCATGAAACAATTTCACAACAAAGTAAAAAGAATAAAAGACTTTAGGATAATCACAACAGTAATTTTTTAATAAATGATGCTATCTATTTTCTCAGGTCACAGAACATCAGAAGGAGCAAACTAGAGGCAGGTCATATGTGGAGACAGGTTGTTAGAAACAGGCTAACAGCAGACAGCAGAAGTGACAACTGATGGCCTCATGTCTGGGGGCACAAGTACAATACATAAGAAGCAGACATGAAACTGTATTACTGTGCAGCATATTAATGACTCTTCATAATGTTGGTGGCTCTGAGTCATCAAGACAGACCTGGCAATCATATTCAATAAATTATGTTTAAAACAGTAGGAAGTGTGTAACATATTCTTAAAATACTTCAAAGCAGTTGGAGGACCACACTATTAAAAGATTTGATTTCAATTTTCTGTAGTGCTTCCTTACTAATATCTCTATCTGAAGGGACTTGTTAAATGAGCAATTACAGAGGACACGGTACATGAGAAATCATTGAACATATGTGCAGGTATCAGAATGAGTTTCTGTGTCTTACTGCTTTGATATGATTTTTTTTTAAAAGCTCTTTGAAGGACCATACAGTTCTTTTCGTTAAATGCAAATTCATTCCCTGTTTACCCCACCTATCAGTCTTTGGCCTTTTTAATTTTCCTTCCTAGTTCCATAGGCAGAGATTCCCTAGAAAATGCCAGCTGTGATAACAAGTATTAATGCCTTTCCATAAATGCATCTGATATATTTATCAGATGTGTGTGTATGTATATGTATGTGTATATGTGTGTGTGTATATATATATATTTCCAAACAAACAGGCAGGAACACAGGACTTGTTATCAGTAGGGAATAATATTCCTTCTTGATTGAATGTGGAAGGACAAGACTTGACAGCTTCAGACCACAGCGGCTGGCAGTGCGGGTGTCCGATTCTCTTCTCTTAAGGTCTCAGGAACTTACCAGCACTTCTTCAGCTCCCAAATGACTAGGATGAGATTCAGTCTTTAATGGGGCCCAACTGGCATAAGATCTATATTCTGGGAAAAGAGCTGGAGAAAGTTTATTTAAAAAACAAACTACAAAATAAATAAACCCACAATAACCAAAGGTAGTTGAATCATAATGTATTTACTTTAGTCTTCCTCTTCCTATGCTGTTATTTTGAAAAATATGCTCATAGCTGTTTTCTTTTGTATAAATAACTGCATTGACTGACGATCTTGGATAGATTTGTGGTCAGAAGGACTGGGCAATATATTTACTTTGAATGTTTAAGAAGGATACCAGGAAATTTGTTTCAGCTAAGTAAAAGATAAATATATATTTATCTTCCAATGAATTCTGAATAGAATGGTGTTAATTCATGGTGCTGGGGATCAAACTCAAGGTCTCAAGCATGGTAGGTAAGAACTCTACCACTGAGTTACACCTTTGCCCCTGATAATTGCTTTTTTGTAGATTCATAATGGTGTTTATTGAATCTTTATCTTCCATGGCTCGTGGTGGAACAGTATTCATTCACTCAGTGTTCAACAAGTACTTATTGAGGTCTCATTGGTTCCAAGGCCCCGTGAAATACTGAGGACACAAGGAAAACAAGAAAGGCCAAGGGTGCGTCCTGCTGGGGCTTATATTCTATTTTGGGACATAGACAATAAATGGGCAATGTATGTATGTCCACATGTCTCTACTATGTTTCCGTGTCTGTGTCTATACTGAGGAGGATTTCAGACCAGTGTTCAGAGACACTGCTGACTACTCCAAAGCTGGAGCTCAAATCCCCTGTTTAATTCAGTTCACGAGACGAGTTTCCAAAGTCTCCTCTGACATTCATATGAAGAGTTTATCTTTGGGAATTCATGTGGCCCAACATATTTTGCTAAACATTGGTTTAAAGCTATTTTCTTGAAAGGACAAAGGGAAACCAGAATGTTTGTGAAACAGTAAATGCCTCCACTGGCTTTCTCTCACGTTCCCTGAGAAATCATACACTGCCTTTGAGACAGGCAATTCTTGGGAATGAAGGAATCTGTGTTACGATACTCGGAGAACTCTGATTAGGAAACAAACCAAAATGCACTGAGGAGCTCAGGAGGCACCTTCTGATTTATGTTGTATCCTCTTCAGGGGAATAGAGTATAGATACAGAGGTTCAGCCAGCCCAGGCTCCAAGAATACACACTTTTTATATTGCAGCTTACTGGAGCAGCTCCTGAAAATAATATTTTTAAAATGTGTCTACAAAAAGATGAATGTTTCAGAGGGAAGGAGAGATCGTCTTGCTTATTTGGTCACTAATACCGTGATATTGCTTTAAAATCCTTAGATTGATTTGGTTTCAAAGCTTTAATTATGCTTTTATGTTACAGTTTTCTTATTTAAGTGTCTGCTTCATGTCCATCACTCAGTACCCCCTGCCTCTCTCAAAAGAGATGGATATTATCACCATAATTGAGGAAGAGGGAGAATGCTGTGAGAATTATTAATCCATAAATTAAAAAATTAATCTGGAAAGCACTTCAGGGTCCCTAGAGAAGCACTACACAAACACAAAACATATTTAATATCATTATCGGTTCCTCCACAGAGAAGATCGGAGCTGGTACAGTATATGATTTGATTAGTAAACTGAGGCATGCAGAATAACGACCTCCTAATGGGCTAGCATGATGCAGAACCTAGGCCCTGTGTACCACTGTACTAGTGCCCACTGTGGGTCTTCTTTAGCCATAGTGTTAATGATTTTTCCAGAGAACAAACTTTTCCTTCTTTTTACCAATCTTTTTTGAATCTTTGTTTGTTTGGGACCTTTTATTTTTCTTTTAACTTTTTAGTATTAAAGGTGATTAGGGTTAGATATTAAATCCTAAGACTAGTAGTGAAAAAAAATCACTGGCGTGTTTTCTAATAATCCCAGTTATTTTTTTGGCTTTGTGGCTTGGAACTTGCAACTGCATTTATTTTGTGTAGTCCCATTAGTTAGAAAACATGCAAAGAAGCTTATCCTGGAATTGTTTTCTTGTTTTGCTGGGGAATCATTCTTTTTTTTTTTTTTAATTTTTTTTTTCCAGCATCAGGGATCGAACTCACAACCTTGCACTTGCCAAACAGGCACTTAGGCCTCTGAGTTAAATCCCTGGCCCTTTGGGGAATCATTCTTGTCTTACCTTTACCAATGAGAAAATTTTTTGTAAGTCATTAGAATTTTCCCGAGACATTGAGAGTACAGGAGACACTGAGGGTATAATTTGTGCTAAAGACAAAGGGAGGGTGCAAAATCCTTGTGCCAGGAATTATGAGAAAACAATAAACAGTGTAAGGAGAGACAGTTGTGGTTGTATAATAGTGGTCTTTAGGCAAGCCAACTTGCTGCTTCTAGTTAGTTCCTTGATTAT
>RJWT010010296.1:0-24314 GCA_004365215.1 Cuniculus paca
ACGGAAAGGGCCTGCCTGGGTGCCCTGGGCTGGGGAGCGTTGTGGCTGTGGTGGCTTCAGGAGTCTGTCCTTGTGATAAGTTGGTGCTTGCCTTGCCTGGGCCTCTGGGCACAGGATATCAGCGCCATGTCCTTTGACCAGAGTCCAGTGTTAGTTCGGATCCTGTTAAAAATTAGTGCTCCCAATTGAAGTGTGGCTTTCCTGGAACAAGCTGCTCAGAGGATTGTATCCAATCCGGGCAATGCCCAGAGGACCTACTGTGTGCCAGCCTGAGCCTCCTCGACTTGGTGGAGCCAATGCCTGGCACCTGGGTTTGCCACCCCTGGGGGTTCGGGGCTGCACTGCAAGTTGACAGCCCAGCTTGTTAGGTGGATAAGCAGGGCTTTGAGAAGTCATCAGCAGGAAAATGCACACCTCGTCCACAGCACACAGCAAGCATCCTATGGCCTCTTTTGACCATTCTCCTAATCTACGAGATGCCCCAAACTTGCAGTGAGAGTTGGATTCAAACCAATGAACAAAAGGCCTACCCTGTGCTGGGCTTTGGGGACACGTTGAGGGGTCAGGCCAGCCCCCACTTCCTGTGAGTGTGGAAATTTTCCAGACTAATCCTTGCTAACTGCCTGCTGGCTGGGGAATCTTCCGCCCTCACAGCCCTGGGGGCTACTGACAATGACAGCCTTACAAACTTGGTCCCTCGGTCTCTGTGCAGATGCCATACCCTAAGGGAGGGCTCCGAGGGACCACACAGCCTAGACGCCTCTCCTGGCTCTGTCCCTGCCTGGGGGTATCATCGGAGGCACAATTTACTTAACACCTCTGAGCCTTAGTTTGCTCATGTGTCAAAGGAGATGCTAGTGGTGTCACAGAGGACTTGTCAGGACAGGCACAGAAAGTGATTAGCAAATGCTGAAGAGCTTGGCTTGCACGTCTTCCTCCCCCTTGTCCTCTTCCTTCAACATCTGGGCATAAAAGCGTGTCAGAAATACTGGCCATAGTGACAATCAGGGGAAATTATCTAACAGAGAGAGCTGCACATAGAGCAGGCGATGAGTGTGAACGAACGAATACATGCTTTAATAAGGAGCGGTAGGGAAGACAATGACTCGCTGATGGGCAGGTGGGAGGGGCCGAACAGAACAATGCGCTGTGGAGTCTTTGGCTGGTGTTCGACATTTTAAAGTTAGAAAATTTTGGATCTCTGAAGACAACCCCAGTGCCTTAGTGATAGAAGCTCCCAAATTCAATTAGCTATCAATTGGCATAAAAATGCATATAGCTGAGAGACAGAGAAGGAGAGGGACAGGGGGAGGGACAGGGAGATGGAGATCGATGAATTGAAATTTCCAGGCAACCTAGCCTGACTTTAAGTGGTAGGAATGTCTATCAGCATAAGATGTTTATTTTTGTAGTTTTATCCTTTGGTGAAAATAGTGGGAAGTTGGAAAAAACCCTGAGTATACCAATACCAATAGGGAATGCTGACTAAACTATTGTTTTAAAATGACTTGTTACACAGCAATAGCTAACTGATACAATATCTGCTCTAGCAAGAAAAGAAAAAAAGGAACATGAAGCCTTTCAGACTCTCTACATTTATTTTACAGATGGGTATGATTTTAAATCACAGCTGTGTAAAGTTTGTTATATTTTTAATGCTCTCAGACACACAAGGTCTTTATCCAGCTCTACTTTTATCTTTCTTAAATATTTAGCTTTTGAATAAAGTATTACTGGAAGAAAAACTTCACTGCCAACCGGAGTCTAAAGATCACTGCAATCGAATCCCTCATTTTCTAGATGTGTGACATGCATGAGAGAGAAGGGAATTGCTAAGAAAGGTTGAGACACCAGTCTTCCAGATGTGCCCCATCGGCTACCGGGAGCACTGGCCTGGACACATCTTAAAAGGTTGGAAGGATCTCTGCCACCGAAGCAGGCATCAGAGGCCCCCAAACAAAAGGAAATCAGTACGGACTCCAGATATCTGTCCCTAAAATCCTGCAAAGGACAGCCTGTCGCCTCCTTCCCGCCTCCTACCTTGATTCTTCATGTCACGCACAGAGTAGTCACGTAATAAATACCCGCCAGATGTCTCTATTAATAAATTAGATCTCCCCAAAGGCGTGGGATGATGGAAGGGCTGTCAGGGCACAGAGGCTCTGAAGCTTTCCAGTGTGCAGAAAATTAATCCTTTTTCTTTCCGTTCTTCTTCTTTCCCTCCCTTCCCCCAGGATGCCAATGTGGCAGGTGTCCGCAGGAAGTCCCTTTTCAGCTCAGTGAATGAGTCTGATGACTCCTGAAGGAAGGGAGAGGCCGCACTGCCAAACGTCTCACGCGTGCCTGGCCGATGCAGAGGCCTGTCTGGGCGAAGGGCGGAGGCCAGATTAAAGGGTGCAAAAGCGATGCTGGGGTCCTCCCTGCCCTCATGAGGCCAGGACACAGGGGAGGGGGGCATCCTGGCGGCTTTTCAGCCTGACTGCTCCCTGTTCAGCTCTTCTGAAATTCTGCACACTCTCCCTCCCTCTCACGCACACCTGGGCCTTGCAGGTGCTGCCCCCCACCCAGAGCTCCTCTCTGTGTCCCACACGATGCTCTTCGGCGGTGTATCATGGCTTTCAGGCAGCTCTCCCAACGTGACCCCCAAGTCTAGGCCGGGTGACATTCCTTGTGTTCCCACACTTATGGCTCTTTCCACGCTGCAGCGTATTTGGCGGTGACTGGCTGTTTGTCTGCGGACCCCTTTAGACCCCACCCACGCTTTGGCTATGTCTGTATCTCTGGGTGCTGAGTACAGTGCTTAGTATGTAAGAAGTGCTTGGTATATATTCTTTGAAGGAGGGAGGAAAAAGGAGGGATGGAGAAGACCAGGGTGTGAGGCCATCAGGGGAGGAAGCAGGGGCGAAGTGGGGAGAGGGAGAGGATGGACGCAAGTCCCACCTCCAACCTTCAGCATCAGGAGGCCTCTGAGAGCTCCGAGACCCCCCGAGTCATGAGTCTGCCTTGTGACAGGCACCTTTGTCATCTTGTTAGACCTCAGCATCTCTCCCTGACAGGTCTTAACAAGTGATTTGCAATTTCATAAAAAGCAGGTCTTGCTTGGCCAGCATCCTACCAGCTAGCCACAGAGACTGTACAGCACTCAAATGGTCTTCAAGAGTTCGCTTGACTCTCCCGTCAGGCAGATGTGGACACTGAGGTACCCAGCAAGGAGAATTCCCTTGGGGTGACCTGGCTTAGCGTCACCTCATTAAGTCAGTTTGTAGAGGGTTCTAAGGAAGCGATTATTCAGGTCCAAAGAGGCTGACACATTGCACATGGGCTCTCCCTGTGGAGGCTAAGGCAAGCAGGGTTGCGATCTGCACCTCGTCTGACTTTGCTGGGTGCTTTACAGTTTACAAAGCTTTCCTGTGCTTCGCATCTAACCCTCTAGCACCGCAGAAGGAGGCAGGGCAGGCTGATCACACGCATTTTATAAAATATACAGGGCTCATTGGTGGGGGTTAGGAGGTGAGGACAGAGTCCACACCCACACTGGTAGAGTCCTAGAGTCTGACTATGGGAAGGAGAGCAGTATCTTTCCAAGGTTTCTAAATATGTGCATGAAACTGAAGATGGGTTGCTTCGCATCCTGTCTAATCACTTATTGGACCCAGCACCCAATCTGTTATGCATGTTTAGGAAATGAATCCAATTAAAGCACAAAAGAAGGAGGCTGTGTGCCAAAGGCATTTTCCTAGGAAATCAGGGTGGCTTCCGAGGAGGTGGTGGAGAAGAGGATCCAGCCCAGAACAGCCCACGAGCCCCGTTCGGTTTGCCATCAGCCTCAGTGAATGATAGCAGGGCCTGGAGCGAACGTTTTCCTTATCTAAGGACCGTGTTTCCCGCAAACGCTACAGAAATGGGCAGAAAGTGACCGGCAGCCTTGCTGCCTTTCCACAGATTGCTACCGAGGATTATTTGAGAGCCCCTCTCAGCGACGTTTGACTTCCTTTTATCAAGTTTGCTCCTTTTTAAAAAGATTTCATACAATTTGTTTCCCTGAGATAAGTGTTTTCAGTTGTTTTTCTCTTTTTTGTAACTCGATTTTTTAAAAGTCGTATAAAACGTACTAGTTTTCAACCATCTCTGTTTAGGGGCAAGCCACCTTGATGAGAAAAAGGATGAAATTCAGCATGGAGACAAATAAAAGTGTCATCAAATACTCACTGTTCTTTATCACTGAAGGAAGGCAAAGCAAGGAGAGAAAGAAAAATGAATAAAGTTAGGCGAGAAATCTTGTAACCATACCGACACTTAATGGATGTGACTGCCAAATGGTTTGAATTACGAGGATCTAACTCAATTTTTCTTCAGTCATTGTCTTATTTCAGCACATCTAAGACAGGGCTGCTTCCAAGCAGGGTTAAAAATCCACACCCATGATTAAGGGGACCAATCAGTTCAACTTAGCAATGGACTGAGCATTCATGTGTTTGAATAATGGTCTTGATGTGAATGTGGTGACCATCCTCTTGGTTTTCGTTATTTCAAAGGCTGGATGGGGAGGGGGGTGCAGGCACAGAAAGCCGAGCCACTGCCCTAACCAACCCAGAGTCTGGGGCACTGGTCCCGTTCCGATCCCATCCTGCTGGTTTCAGACATAATCATTAGGCTGGAGGAGGATTCGGGGAGAAGGAGACATTTGGAAATCACAAAAGCAGTAAGTGTCTCTGGCTAGCTGGCAGTTAATTAAGACCGGCTTCCTCAATTTACCGAAGACAGATACAAGCACGGCTTGCATTAGCACCTCACACTGTCGCCGAGTAGATAGCATGTCTGATGACTGTAATTCACCCACAGGCATTTATTGAAAAATAATTTTAATATCTGGAGAAAACCTGGCAGCAATCAAGGCAGCTGGATGCACTCGAAATGCCAAGATGGTTCATGGGAACCCAGGAGCACTTTCATAAAACGGCGTCCAGACTGAACAATTTTAATTTAATTGTAAGGCAAATTGTTTGGCTTTATATCAACCGAAGTAAATTCTGATGGATGAGATTTTAATTAACTGACATTTCCTAAATAAAATAAATATCTTACCCCATCCAGCCTCCAGGCAACTGCTTATCTTACAGAGACACACTTTTTGGCAGAAGGAATACTGTCTGCAAAGTCAGTTTGGATCCAAGAAGACATCATGGGAAGGGCTTTGGAAACTAGAAGTTTCCTACGTACAAGGAAACCAGCAGTGTCTCCAAAATGCCAAAACTCTCAGGGGTGGAGACAGTTTCAGGTAGAAATCACAGACACAAGACTGGTGAGTAAAAAAGTCCTTCCCTAATCTATAAATAGATGCTAGAAAATTAAACCCTTCTAAACCCAGTGCAGGGCTTGCAAGAAAGGAGGGGAATTTTCTAAGACTCTGCTGCTTCTCAAAACAAACAAAATAGTCATCACCAAAACACAAACGTTTTCCTTTTCCAAGGTCGCTGTTATGAAAAATAAAATACATATGGTAGACTGGGAGAAAGTGTTTGAAAAATGCTCATTTAACAAAGGACTTTTATCTAGAACATTAGAAAAACCTGTAAAAATTACAAGAAGACAAATGACCTGATTTTTAAAATGGGCAACAGATTTGAACAGATACTTCAACAAAGAAGTCTGATTAATGGCAAGATTATATAAGACGTCCAACATCATTAATCATGAAGGAAATGCAAATTATAGAGCATAATGAAATATAACTGTGCACACACTAGAATGGTTAAAAATAAAAAGACTAAGCATAACAAGTGCTGCGGAGTTAATGGGGAGGATGGAACTCTCAGACACTGCTGATGGGAATTTTTAAAATGGCACTCCCCATTTAGAAAACAGTTTGGTCATTTCTTAGAAAATTAAAGCAATACCTGCCACATGACTGAGAAATTCCACTCTTAGGTAATTACCCAAGAGAAACAAAACCATGTTTTACACAAACTCTTGTTTCTGCTAGCTCAAAGATGGAAACAATACGAATGCCCATCAATGGTTAAATGTGGTATATTTGCAAAAGGAATACTATTCAGCAATGAAAAGGGGAAAACAACAATATGCAAAACAGTATGAATGGATCACAAAATAACCACAGAGTGAAAGAAAGCAGATATCTCTCCCCTTTCCTTCCAGAAAGTATATATTATAGGATTCCACTTATATAAAACTCTAGGAAATGCAAACTAATTTACAGTTACTGAAAATAAATTAGTGATTACTTAGGGATGAATAGGGAGGAGGCAGGCAAGAAAGAACAACAAAGAAGTGACACAAAGAACTTCTGATGGACATGGTCCTTATCTTGAGCATCGAGATGGTCTCAAAGGTATGAAATATATTCAAAAGTCATCAAACTGTACTTTAAAAGACTTGAAGTGATTACTATTGAATTACTGTTTTAATGTTGATTATACCTTTATAAGGCCATTAAAAATGAAAAAGAGAATCCAGTAAACCGCACCCAGAACAGCTGATCTTGAGGCTGACCCGACTTCCTCATGGGGGGGGGTGCTGGACCTGACACCCCACCCTGAGCCAGGGTCCTCAGTGGGAGTGAAGGTGATCTCAGCAGAAGCAAATGGCATTCTCCTGGGAGAAAGATGTCCCCGGGGTAGGTCCCCAGGATTCTCACAGACAGAGCTCACAGGAACACCTCATCCGGCATTCAAAGAGGAAAGTCATGCATGAAAATCTGCAAGCAAGATACACAAGGCCTGTGGGCTGTCCAGGGCTCTGGGCAGCGCTGTGCTGGGGACTGTTCAGTCACTTATCTCAGGGCAAAGTCCCATCGCGACTGAACTCGAGTGCCAATATGAGGTCCCATTCCAAGCTGGGGAGAAAGACCCAGTGGTGTGCCATTCATGACATGGTACTTCCGCCATACAAGTACAATCACCATCAATAACAGGAGTCAAATAATTTAAAAGTGATTCATTTTGAGTGTTTGTACCTCTGTGTATAAGACAAGTTAAGAGTAAATTAATATAATTTTTTTTTTGTACCAGGGATCAAACTCTCGACCTCGCACTTAACCAGGCAAGCACTGGAACCGCTGAGCTAAATCCCTGGCATAAATTAATATAATTTAGTCTTTAATAACTAATAGTAACTGACTTGCAAAATTCCTGAAAAATTAACTGCAGTTCTAATAAACTCCGGGGACATAGATCCGCTCACCAATAAGTGGGCATAATAATTACTGGGTACAGAACGCAAAGTTACTATACGTTAAAGAGATCAATATGGATTAAAAACTGACCAAGGACCAGTAAACTAGAAAAATAAATGGTCAGGAAGACACTAAAAAGAAAAAAACTAGAAATAAACGATAAAACTATTAAAATTCTAAAACTGCAATACAGGGGTTCCATGGGAAATAACTGCTTCAAGATAGCATACGGCCAGGATAACGGTGACAAAGAAAAGAGAGCCTAAAATATATAAAGCAAAACTCATTAAACCCCAGGGAGAAATTGATAAAGCCACCATTGTTGAAGATTTTCACATTCTCCTCAGAAGCAGACAGAAAAAGAGTAAAAAATGTCATGAGCGCAATCAATCGGTTTGTTTTATTTATTATTTATTTATTTAGGTACTGGGGATTGAACTCACGACCTTGCATTTGCCAGGCATGCTCTTTGCCACTAAGCTAAATCCCCAGCCCAATCAGCTTGTTTTAATAGGCGCAGTTGATCTAACAATTATTAGAGAGTGCACAGTTTTCTCCTGAGTCACCAAGCATGTTCTGGTTTGTAATCCAGATCTTAACCCATCACAAAGAATGGGGACCATCCAAAGCACATACTCTGGCCACAAAGCAGTTAACATAGAGATTAATAACAAAAATATCAGGAAATTAACACTCCCCAAACATTCAAAATTGTAAACTACAGCATGCTTCTAGATAACTCTTGGGTTAAAGAAGAAACCCTAGGATAAAAGTTAAACCACATAGAAATGAGAAACAATGAAAGCACAATTTGGTGAAGCTCACATGACAATTTGAATGTGACACCTGATCTATCAGATGTGTAATTACTAATGGTAGAAGCCCGAAGGCTTGAGAAGATAAATATACAATGGAAGCAGTTAGCAAGGAACAGAAGAAGCCAAGAAGGGAGAAAGGATGATCAATATAGATAAGAACAAAATTTAATGAAATGGCAATAGATGGGGCAATATTCAATAGCAATGGGTAGAGAAGAAAACTCCTTTTTTACTTCCCTCCCAGCTGTCTGATGGCTTCCAAGAGAAAGACTCAATTTGTGAGTAATCACGGTTTAACACTTGCCTGTGGCTTGCTGAGTTCCATCCTCTTATTATAATTATTAGCACATATTAATTGCACAAAATAATGGGTTTCCTTTGTGACATTTTCATATATACATAAAACATATTTTAGTCATACCCCTTACTTTGCGATACTGGGGATTGAGTCCAGGGGTTTCACACCAGGCTACATCCAATCCCCACCCCCCAACCTTTTTAACTTTTTGAGACAGGGTCTCACTGGCTGCTAGGTTGCCTGGGCTGGTCTCAAACTTGGAATCTTCCTGCCTCAGCCTCCCACAGTGCTGGGATTACAGGGGTGTGCCACGATCACTGGCTCGATCATAACCCTTTAGAGGAAGTGGAAAGTAGGTCTCTGGGAGCCTTGGGAAGGCTAAAGGATAGAGCCAGATACAGTAACACTGTTTCTTTTATTTGTTTATTTTTATGGCTATCTTCTGTGCCTGGGAGCATGAGCTCATTATCTGCATGTAACCACTTACAATCTACGATTTCCTCGTTAAATGAAAGTGTTTGCTTTGTGAGTTGATTTAAAGAAGACAGCAATAGTGGCGTTGCATAGATAAGGTATAAATTGTGAAAGGGTACGTAAAGGCCCACATTAGGGAAACCCAGGTCCCCAGTAAGAGTCTTTGTTAAGAATCCTTTCTGTAATCCTTGGGCAGCCTGAGCCACCCCTTTTCTTTCTTCGGTACTGGGGACTGAACCCAGACCTTGCACACACTAGGCAAGCCACTGAGCTCCAACCCCACCCCTTTCTAAAATTTTGGTTTGAGACTGGCTGCCATTGATGCCCAGGCTGGGCTCGAATTTAGGATCCTCCTGCCTCAGCTTCCTTAATAGCTGGGATTACAGGCATGTGCTACCACAGCTGGCTACTCCTCCCTTCCCTAAATAATCCTATTATCAATGGGTCTATCTGGAATGTAAAGTCTGCAACTGGAATGTAAAGTCTAAAATACAGTTCAACAGATACTCCACAGACAGCAGAGTTAAAGAAGTCCTTCTTTTTTTTTCTTCTTCTTCTTCTTCTTCTTCTTCTTCTTCTTCTTCTTCTTCTTCTTCTTCTTCTTCTTCTTCTTCTTCTTCTCCTTCTCCTTCTCCTTCTCCTTCTCCTTCTCCTTCTCCTTCTCCTTCTCCTTCTCCTTCTCCTTCTCCTTCTTCTCCACCTCCTCCTCCCTCTTCTTCTTCTCCTCCTTCTCCTCCTCTTCCCCCTTCTCCTTCTGAGTCTTTTTTTGTCTATGTCTGGTTCCCTGAATAACTACTTTGAAGATTATAATACACCACATATGAACTATTGTTACTATTTTGTTATGAAATTTTATTATTTTCATAGAATTAAAAAATAAAGACATCAGCAGCTTCTGAAATGTTGACACGGAAGAATTTTGATCCAAGGTTGTCGGCTCTTTGGCTTTTTTTTAAGAGATGCCAGAAATGTGGACTTATAGGAAATCTCTCAGTTCGTACAAGATCTGGCCCAAAATTAAAGCATAAACAACACACACTTCTGCAAGTCAGAGTCAGCCTGCCCCCCACCAGTGTATACGCTTGGGGTTCAACGTCCTTATTTGGCTTATGAGGAAACTGAGGCCTGGGAGGGGAAGGGCTTCGGTCGCACAGTGAATTTCCTCAGATCCGGAGCGAACCCGGCCTGTGTGCGGCCCCCACCCCCACCCCCAGCTCAATGCTGGTCCATTGCATGCTGCCTCCAATGCGCCCTTCCAAACTTGCAAAGGAGCCAAAGTACAGAAGTTCCCCCCACAAACTCCCCCGCGAGGGGAGGAGATTCCATGCCTTCTTCTAGGATTCCCCCCTTCTTCCCAGGACAGCAGCTGTGCCCTTCCCCCTCCTACGCAAGCCCCTCCCGGGAGGCGCGACGCTGACCTGGACTGCATGGGACGATCGCTGGGGTACATCCATCGGTTGGAGCCGCTGCTGACCACGGTGTCCGTCATGGTGCAAGGCTCAGGTGTGGACTCCTGGAAGACATCAACCCAGAGAGGACGTCACGTCACCCAGTTGCCGAGGTGCCGTTCTCCCCCTCTCTACCCTGTGCGGTGTTTGTGGGGAAGCAGAGAAGGCCGGCTTCGCCCTGAGTGTCCATTTCCAGATAGAGTATCTTGGGTACTACCCAGAAGGGACACGTCCTGCTGGAAGTCACTGTCATCCAGTAGCAAGAAATGGACCCAAATCAAGAGTTCTAAATCCTTCCTATCCCCCCTCCTTTTACTGACACAGATTATTACTCAGCCCCTGAGTTGTCCAGGCTGGGCTGAACTTGTGACCTTCCCACCTCAGCCTCCCAGACAGCTGGGATTACAGGCGGCTGCCACCACACCTGGCTTCTCCACCCAATTTTGGTTCAAGGCCACACCTCCAGTGGGGCACCCTGGAATCCAGGGTCTTCCTATTGGAATATGTCATCTGACTCATTTACCCGGGCATATTCCTGACCCCTGTTAGTGCTCTGCATCCAAGCCAGCAGAGCATCCTGCCTTTGATCTTCAAAACAGATTGAGAATCTACCCACTGCTTTTGGCCTGTTTTGCTGTTGCACAGATCCAAACTACTGGTCTCCCTGCCTGGCTTCTGGTGGGGGCTTCCTCCTCCTCTTTCCTGTGCTTTGGACGGAGTCTCCCAAAGGTCTGTGAGTTGCGGGCTTGATCTGTGTCAGGCATTTCATGATAGCAGCAGGAAGCTGACCAGTAGGGTCCCTCTGTGTCTCTAACTTTGCCCATGACAGCATTGCCCACACAGCGGCCAGGGAGAGCTTGAGAAACACAGGTCAGAGCCACAGCCTCTCGTGGATAGACAGAGTTACCACAGGTGCAGCAGTTCTGCTCCTGGGAATCTCCCTGCGAGAAATGGAAACAGCACATAAACTCATACACAAATGCTCACGGCCCCATCACTCCTAATAGCCACAAGGTGGGGGCCAATAGTCACCAACTCTTGAACGAGTAAACGAGGTGGCGTCTCTGTGCACTGAAAATTATTCAACGCATAGAAAGAAATAAAGCATTGGCACCAAAGGTTGCGTGATGTATACCCCCATTTACATGAAAATACACAGAATCAGTAAATCTGTAAGGAATAAAAAGCAGGTTTGCGGTTGCCTAGGGCTGCAGGGGACTGAGGGGTACTGGGATTCTTTTTGGGGTGATGAAACTGTTTTAAAATTGACTGTAATAATGGCTGCATGACTTGGAGCATAAAAATTGTCCACCTGAAACTGGTAATGTGGATTATATCCCTTAAAGCTGAAAACATGGTATAACTACTTTGGAAAATGATCTTTTGGCAATATCCACTACGCCTAACGGTTCACTTAACCTGTGACCCAAGAATATCACCCAGATGCGTGCCCCAGAAAAAAGAGCTTTTGATATCAGAGATGGAGGGGATGTTCCTAGCTGCTTTCCCAGTCATAGCTGCAAACGAGAAGCAGCCCAGGTCCCTCAACAGCAGACTGGATAGATCGATCCTGGTTTCTCCATGCCTGGTTTCTCCGTGCTGCTCGGTGATAAGAGACAAACTCCTGATAGACATAAAAACCGCCATGAATTTCACAGACACTGTGTTTAGGGGAAGAAGCCAGCACCCAGTGAGAATACTCTATTTGATGGTACTCACAGGAAGGATCGGGACAGGCAAATCTATTTGACAGAGATAGGAATCCCAGCAAATCAGTAGCTAACTTGGGGCAGGTACTGATTGGAAAGGACACAGGGTATTGTTTGAAAGGAACATAGGGGGCCTCCACCCGATGAGAATGGCCCATATCTTGATCTGGGTCACTAACCAGATACGGACATGTGCAAAAGTCATAAGCTAATCTCCTAAGATGTGTGGAATTTCTCTCCTTCCTTTCACCCAAAAACAGTAAGCCAGCATATGTTGCTCTCTTGCTCAAAAGCCTTCCATGGCTCCCCATTGCTTCTGGACTAAAATCTGAACCCTTTAGAACACCCTGGGGGCCCTTTAGTCTCTTTTTTTCCCCCTCTCCTCTCTCATCCTCTTTCCTGATGTTTCTCCAACATCCTGGGTGCATCCCCAATTGCTCTCCACTCGCCAGGAGCCCCCTCCCTAGACACTAGCCCTGCTCGTCCTCTGCCACCATGTCCTCAAATGGCACCTTCACAAGGAGCCTCTCTGATCATGTGATTCATCTGTTTATTTATTTTTAGGGCAGTCCTGGGGATGGCACCCAGGGCCACCTGCATGCCAGGCGAGTTCTCTACCACTGAGCTGCATCCTTAACCTTTTTTTTATTGCTTATTTTAATATTCCTCCTTAAAATAAATTTTACTCTGCATATTTAAGACCCATAGTAAGTCATAGATATGCAGATACACAATAAAATGGCTAGGAGAGTGGAGCAAATGAATGTATCCATCATCTCCCCTAGTTACCCATTTTTGTTGTTCATTTTGTGGCCAAAGCAGCAGTAATATACTCAGGCAGCAAAACTCCTATGCAACACACCATTACAAACCACAGTCTCTGTGTTGTTTGTTAGACCATCTACTTCCTCATCCCGTATATTTCCTACACTCAAGTTAACACACCTCTTTTTCCTGGGTTCCCTTTATTCTAATTCCTTTTTCTTCATAGCTTTTACTGCTAATCACAAAAATAATTTATTTTATATGTTTATCGGCTTAAAGTTTGAGTCCCCTTACCAAAATACAAGTCCCTTGGAGACCTTTTGTTTTCTGCTTCATTTTCACGGTATCAAGCACACAGAAGTCTCTTAATATGTTCTGAACATGTGTGTCTTCATCAACACTGTGCAACGAACTCAACCAATCTGACGTTCTCTCTGCACCTGCCGTTCCCCTC
The DNA here is from genome assembly GCA_004365215.1 of Cuniculus paca. Taxonomy (NCBI): domain Eukaryota; kingdom Metazoa; phylum Chordata; class Mammalia; order Rodentia; family Cuniculidae; genus Cuniculus; species Cuniculus paca. Next base: position 13,159 of record RJWT010010296.1, read on the forward strand.
CGGTATCTCAGCGAGGAAGCAGCTGTGGAGCTTACAGGAAATATTTGAAAAGGACACAGAAAGGGGTCGCTGCGTCCAGTGGGAGCTGGCCTCCTATCAGGTTTGTTACGACACCGTCTGGTTTTCTGGGAGAGGAAGCAGATGCAGACGTGGGGGTGCACACGGGGCGGCTCCTCTCCGATCCTGCAGCCTTTGGGCCGGTCCCATCTCCGGAGGGGAGGCAGAGGGCGTGGGTGCTGGGCACGCAGGAGAGAAGGCCCGGGCAGAGCCGTTTCACCAGCCCCGTGAGCCGCCTACGCAAGCATCCCAGGTCAGTGCGACCCATCTCATCACCCGCCGCTCCGAAACAGTCCGGAGGACCGTGCGGCCCTGTTGTGGAGGGGTTGCGGGAAAGAGCAGTACAGTCTCCTGACTGCCCTGGCCCTGGAGGCTTCCGCCCTGGCTAGCGCGCGGAGCCGTGGGCCTGAGTGGGTTTACCCGCTCTTTGACCAGGAGCTTTTCGGCCGCAAGCAGCTGTGGCCAGGTGGGAGGGGCGGGCGCGGCGCCCTGTGGTCGCCTCCTCCTAGGGGCTCTGGTCTCCAAATTCGCCACCCTTAGGGCAGAACCTCCTTGTATTTGTCACCCACGTCCTCCTAGAATTCCATCTGCAGAGTCCCCGCTCCCCGTGGAAGCCGCCCACGCTTGTCTCCAGCCAGAAGCCAGCCTCGACAGCCCTGCTTCTCTCGTCCAGGCCCCTCTGGCCCCTCAGTGCGCTCAAGGACCCTGGCTTGGACTCCTCGTCCAGCGCTCACCCTGGTCCACGGGGCCTGGGCCACTCTGAGCAATCGCAGCTATTTGGATGCCCGGAGAAACGGACCCAGGGCAGATCCGGGGCAGTGTGGAAAGGGCACAGCAGACGCGGTTACTGGCAGTGCAGATCTGCCTTACAGCTGTGGTCCTTCCGCCCTCTTCCGGGGAGACACTGGGTGGGGGTGGGCGTTGCTGGAGAAGGGCGGAGCACAGATTCTAAAGCACAGACACCCGTGTCAAGTGCGATGACCCCATGATGCTGTCCACAGGGCTCCCTGAGGCTCAGGCTGGGCCCAGACTTCAGCTGAAGCCACATCCTCACCCGCTACCCTTCGAGCACCCCGAGTCCATCACTAATGTGGGAATCCCTGCTTCCAATTCTGCTTCTAGGAACCTTGACCTCAAGAGGGGTCAATAGGGGACCCCAGGAGAGAGTGGGCCATCACTGGTCATTTCCTATCCAACAGAGCGTGCCCAGAAGGTGCTGGTCCTCCCTGCGATCTGCAGGCGACACTCCGTGAAGGGTAGCAACTCCCTTCCCTGCTCCTCCTGTAGTTTATATAATAATGGGTAGTATTTCTTGAGCAGCTACTACAAGCCCCATTCTCTACCTTGCTTATTTGCATTCACCTTTATAATCCTATTTCAAGGCAGATGGGATTATTCTCACCACGTAGCTGAGAAAATAGGCTTAGAATGGTTAAGACACCTGCTTGACTCACACAGCTGCCAAGTAGCAGAGCTGAGATTTGAACCTCAATTCCAAAGCCCAGACGCTTACTCACTCCTCTTGGCCACGCCTGTGCACTCCTCCCTGGGCTTTGGATTGCTGGGCTCTGAGGAGCGTCTGGGGAATTGGTGACCGTCCAGTCCCTGCCCGCCCGTCCCTGGCTGCATTCCTACCTCTCGGCCTCAGAATGAGCAGGTGGCTCTGAGAGGTCACACCCCTTGGTTTCGCAGGGACGCACATAACTGCCCTTCCTGGAAAGCAGAGACTCCAGCTGCTCCTCCTTAGGGTGGCCCCTGCATGTGCACTAAGGAACAATTTCCTTTCAGTGCCAAAAGTAATGATGACCACAGAAAGTTCACTACCAAGGCTTCCTGTGTGCTCAGCACCTTGCGCGTTTAATCTCACTGGACGCTCCCAGGAGCCTCGAGAGGTGGCTGCTCGTCTCATCCCGGCTTGCCAGTGGGACCGCCGGGTCACAGAGCAGTTAAGTGGGCTGCCTAAGCTCCTGCCTCGAGTCCTCCGGTTAAGCAACCTCAGCCCCTGCAACACCGCTGGTTAGCTGGATGCTGGAACACGTGTATGCGTCCGAGCTGCACAGCTGGAAAGAATGGCGCTCTCAGTCCACGACTGGCATGAATTGTTCACCAAGGTAAATGGTCAGTGGAAATGATCAGTACACAGGGTGAGGTCCAGAACACCAGTGAGTGTCACCTGAGTCACCGAGCTCAGTGAACGCAGTGGGCCAGGAACAGATCTGCATGTGAGCGGCAGTTCCGGGCCTGCTTCTGTAGCCTGGTGCTGACCGTAAACCTCCCTGCCTCCTAGATTGCTGGAAACACCCTGTCCTCACCCTGAAAAACCCAGATTCTGAGCGCTTCCTCTCCCCTGCCTTTGCGTTCCCTGCTGCCTGCTTCCCTGGCTCCCTGTAGCATCGTTTGCTAAGGACCAGTGTTTCCAACCCCTGGGACTTTGCGCATCTTCTGCAAGCTGGAGTTGAATGGATAAAACAGCTCAGGGCCTGCCGAGTTTAAGAGCCATGGCAGGTGTGTGAACACCCCCAGCAGCAGCGGCTGCATCGGCACGGGCTTTGTATGGCACTGCAGGGACCGGCAGGAGCTGCGGCTTCCTGCCTGGAGGTCAAAGGCCGCCGTCTGCCTCTCTGCCTCACAGCCTTGGAATTAAATTCAATGCTTTGCAGTCTGGCCAGTGGCTTGGACGTCGCCCAGCAGCCCCACATCACTGTCCCATCCTTGCCCGGCTCTCCTCCCCTGGGCCCAGCTCATCACGGCTCAATTAGGAATCCAGACACACTCATGGCCACGGCCCAGTGGGCTGGGAAATGCTGCACACACAGGGCCTCAAACTGGGGAATGGGCGGCAGACGCAATGCACAAGATTGAGGTTGGAAATCTGTTCTGTTTGGCCTGTGCAATATTTTTGAAAAGTAAAGCTAAGGCAATATTTTTTTTAAAAGGCTTTAATAAAACATGCAGACTGCCAGCTTCTCTGGAAAAACTGGGAGACTCAGAAAGTGTTTCCAGAACACCTGCAATGACTGTCAAGCGCTGTCCTGGGAGTGGACAGACCTCCTCGGCCTCCTCTGAGCCTGGCTGCATCTGGAATGACCAGGAATTGCTCTTCGTGCTCCATGCACCTGCCCAAGGACATAGCCAGCCTGTGGGGTGCTAGAGACAAGCAACTCTGTGCTCCTGACCTCGAAACAGAGCAACTCGCTCTCACCCCCACATGGTGTTCCTGACGCCACGTAGCTGTAACAGACAGCCAGCCACTAAAGTGCCTGCAGGTAACCCCTGGGGACAGTCCCAACTCAAAGGCAGGCGTCCAGCCACCCCTCGCTGCTCAGCCACTTCCAACCTGCATGGTCTCAGCTCTCGGTCTTTGTTAGTAAAACACCAGCGGTCATCACAGCACCACCTGCCTTATTGCAGTGGACTCTTACCATGTCCCTGGTGCTGAGTCCCTGAACGCCTTCCTTTGCTGGCCCTATTTAACTCCCCTGCACCTGTTCCAGACTGAGGTTTAGCAGAAGTGACTGGCAGAGGTGAAATTCAGACACATCTGACAACAGCTGCTGCTTCTCACACACTCAGCTCTGCCATTTCTGGGAGCAGCGTGAAGAATGAGGGTGAAGATGCCAGCCAGACCACCAACATGGCATCCAGAACAAAATAGATGCTCAGTAAACACCAGTCATCAGCTGTCCCTGTCCTTGCTCTCCAGCTGCAGAAGTGGGGCATGACTCATGTGACTTGAAAGGCACAAAGTGGCCCCATCACTGTCTCGGGGCCCAAGGTTGTCTCGTCCTTTGTTCCCTGAAGGTTTATATGAAACCCTTAGTCTCACTTAATTCAGGAAGCAGAGAGGTCCGCTCACAGTGGACAAGTAGATTGGTCGAAAAACAGCCCCACTGCTCCCTCCCTGGACCATACCTCTCTCATAAGATTTACGTCTCTGCCCCCTGAGTCTGATTGGCGATGAGGCTTCCTATGACTGATGGAATCATTCAGAACGTGATTCAGTCAAAAGCTTCAAAATGCCAGAGTTTTAGGGGTTGGCCTCACTGGTTGCTTTTGGAGCCTGCAGGCACCATCTGAGAAGCCCACGTCAGCCCACTGAAGGGGGAGACATCACGTGACAGCAGGCCACAGCTGTAACATAGGAACAAGCCAACCCAAGGTCATCCAAGTCCAATACCTACCAGAGGAACCACAAACCTGGATGCAATCCAATCACCAACCTGATGAGTCACAAGGCAGACAGTGACAGTTGTTCTAAGCTGCTGATGTGGGGTTGGCTTGTTATGCAGCAAGAGCTGACTGATGCAACTGCCTGTTGTGGTTGGAAAATTACTGCCCTCAGATCCAGCTCCTGGGACCCAACCCCATCTGCCTTCCTTGTTTTAAGCATCTCTGGAAAGTTTTATATGCTCTCTGCAATGTGAATATTATAATTCCAACTCTTGCAGGGTGGCTGGAGGATCTGGAGAGTTAATCTGAAATGCTAAACGTCAGTCCGGAGGGAAGACACAGTCTCCAGTATTGATAAAGCCAGGGAGCAGGACAGGGATCTAAATGGCTGGTTTGCTCAGGCCTGAGTGAGGCCTTGCAGGGGGTACAAGGGTCAGGCAGCTCTTGCTGCAGTTATTTGGATCTCTTAGGAGTAAGGATTTCCTCTGGGAAATGATCCTTTTCTGTTTCACTCTTTGTGCCTTGGGTGGGGCTCACTCAAATCTGGTGCCCCTCCTGGCCAATCAGTGTAGTGCATCCCTCAGCCCACTGTGATTGGTTCAGAATGGGCACATGACCCAGTGTGGGCCAATAAAAGCTTGTCCCATGACCAGCTGAATTCTGTAGAAAGAGGTATTCTCTTTCCATTGAAGTTACTAACCCGGTAGAACAGAAGCCTGTAGCTGCTATTGATTGCTTTTGCAACCACATAGGAAAAGCTCACCAAAGAATAAAAAGTAGAACTGGCAGATGGAGAAAGACTGATTTCTGATGATGGCATCAGAATGCTGGATCCAGCCATGCCTGAATCTACCCTGGACATTTTGGCTCTCATGAGTTCCCCCTATCCTCTTCCCAAGCCAAGTTTGTATTAAATTTCTGCGTCTGCAGCCCTTCTGGGTTTTTCAGCATCTTCAGGGTGAGACCAAGCTAATCTGGGGCAAACAGGGATCCCGAAGTCACCAGTGTTGTCTGCGGCCTGGAGAACAGTCAGACAGTGACTCTGTCCCTCTTAAACCTCGCCCTCCTCCACCTCAGAGGTGCTGTCCCTCAAGTGCCTTAGAGGACAGGAAAAATTTCCAAGCCATCTGACAGCCTGCACCTGCTGAGAGCCAGCACTCACAATTAAAATGCCGTGACAATAAACAACATTAATTAAAGCCAAAACGAAGTACTTAATAAGACAAATGAGGTGGCACTGTGAAAAGTCAGGATGAGAGAGCTGGCATTAATTAAAAACAAAAAGTAAGTTCTTTCCTCTTCTAAAAGCAGTCCCTGTGTGTGTGTGTTTTCTAGAAAAGACTTAGATTTTGTTACTGCACAAAATGCCAGAGCTGCAGGCTATGGCGTTGGTCTCCCTGGGACCCTTCCCAGAGAAGGAAAAATTGGGGGCAGTCTCTGCAGGGGAGCAAAGGCAGGCAAGCCCCTCATACCTGTCTCTGCGGTCCCCTTTCCCTGCAGGGACAATCACAGATGTGTGAGGCTGGGTCTCTCAGGGAGGGCAACGAGATCAGGCTCCCCTGTTCACCCACCAGACCCAGGAAGCCTGAATAAGAATCAGATCTGAAACTTTGGAAATTGTTTGTTTTCATAGCAAAACCAGATGCATCCTGCCCAGGCGTAGTATAGACCAGGACCCACCCTCAGTGCCCCATTGGCAATGTCACAATTGGCCTTCATAGCAATCCCAGAAAAAGCACCCTCCACTGCTCAGTTAGATTGAGAAACTGAAGCCCAGCAGGGTAACGTTATTTGCCTGAGGACACACAGCCAGTAAGCGAGAGGAACCCCAAACTGCTCCCTCCTCTCCTGGATTAGGGAGCCCTGAGTCCAACAAGCTGACCAATAGCAGACATAGTGAACACTATCAACCCTTCAGGGTTTCCAGCACAGCCGGGCTAATGGCCCACAGCCTTGATAAAGCAGAAACTTGCTCTTCTCTGTTGCTGACTGAATTTATCTCTGCTCTGGCTGCAGCACGGCAGGTAAGGAAAAGTGGGGAAGCTGGGATTGAGTTGTGTGTGTCCTCGGGCATGCGCACAAGGCACCCAGGCCTCAGACAGAAAAATGTGATTTGATGGGTCTGCTGCATATTAAAACCAGCCATTTAGCTTAATGGTCTTTGGGCCAACACGAAGGCCCAGGCTGCGGTGAAATTCGTTCTGATTAGACCTCCGGTGGCACTGCCTTAGCTGCAGCCATAAATCATATCACCTTACTGGGGACCACAAGTGTCATCGTGTCCCTCCACTGCTCAGAGCAAAGAAGGACATCTATCCCCTTAATACTGGCAGTATCCCTGGTTGTCATGTGGGAGGGACATTTTTTACAGACTATCAGTGCAGGACACAGCATACTCTGTGCTGTGGGGTTGATCCCACGGCCTTCACACTGAGCTACATCCCAGCCACTTCTTCTTGTTCTGAGAAAGAGTCTGGCTAAGTTACTAAATTGTTCAAGCTGGGCTTGAACTCATGATCCTCCTGCTTCAGCCTCCAAAGCATTTTCATTTTCTGGAGAAAGCAGAAGACCTGGTTGGTCAAGGTCACACAGGTAGGTAGCAGGTGCGATCTCCAAGGATTCTGACCTGGGTCTGGTGTAAATGAGCCTCTGAGCCCACCTTGCACTATTTTATGCTGGAAAATAAGAGTGATAGTGGGTTAAACACACGACTTTGTTGTTTTAAGAGGGAAAAGAAAGGCCACATAGTGGCGGCATTGTGTGGTTCAACTCAGTCCAAGAGCTGTACTGGGAAGCTCCGATTTGCTGCTGCAGATCCATGGCTATCCGCCCTGCTTTGCCTGGGAGGTCAACCCCAGTGGCTGTGTCCACAGCTCTCCTCTCCTGCGGCTGCTGGTTGGGTTGATTCAATGGGGGTCCCTGGCAGAAGACCAGGGAGAGGCAGGGAGGCAGGGTGTGCTGGGTACCACCCGGTCCCTCCTGCTGGGCACCAGGGGTGGCTGTGACCATAGTGACCATCAGGGAGTCTCTTCTCATGATTCTCTCTCCTGCATCCCTTCCCCGGCCCCTCCCAGGTCCTCCAGACCTGGAAAAGGAAACGGCTTCCCAGGTCACCCAGCTATATGAGGCTGCACGTAGAGTCCCAGGCCTGTGGCTTCAGAGTCTGAGATCTTGTCCTGCCCAGAGCGTGTGCACCTCACAGCCTGCAGGGGTTGGCACTGCAGAAACCCACAGCAGCCTTCTTTCTTCCCGTGGGAAATTTCCATCCACTGCCGCATTTCATACTGAGGTTCGGAAGTTATTCCCACTTTGGAGACTCCAGGGGACAGATTGTCTTGCTCAAGGTCACCAGACGAGCAGCGGAGCCAGGCAGGTTGTGAAGTGGAGTGCGTCTCCTTTGACAGCTGGCTTCCAAGCCCTGCTCTGGGGGACCACTCATATCACAGCCACAGGTGAAAGGGATTATGAGGGAGAGTCTAGCTCAAGACAAGGAATGGATTTCCAACCACTGGGGCCATCATAGAGGGAGAGAGAGAGAGAGAGAGAGAGAGAGAGAGAGAGAGAGAGAGAGAGAGAGAGCATGCTACTTTGAGAGGTGAGATGAGTTCACAATCTCTGGAGGTAATCAAGCAGAAGCAGCGAAGCCACTCTTCTAAAGAGTGTCATGTGCTTTCCCAAAACTTCTCTGCACTGATTCCTGGACTTGCCTGACTCTCTCATCATCAGACAGAGCCAGTTTCTGGTTCCAGGACAGAAAATGCCAACACTCTGTCCTGCAAAGTACATGTTTTCACTTCACCCTTGTGAGGAAGAGACACTTAGGGTGGGGGAAGGGCTCTGCTTATCTTCTCGCCTTACCACAACACGCACATGCGTGCTCACGCATGCCACCCTGCTGTCTGTCCTTGGTCCATAGCTCAAAGCTCAGGATGTTGTCCCCCAGCCAGGAGGGCAGGGACTGGAAGTGCAGGCTCTGGAGCTGTGCAGACCTGATTCCACCCCAGCTACCCTGCTGAGCCAGACAGATCACTTAGTACCCAGAGCCTCAGTTTCCCCTCTCTGTACCACGGGGCCACAGCAGCATCTGCTCCATCGGGTTGCTTGAGGTTGATGTGAAACTGACCCATACCATGGGTCTAGTCCTGTGCTGGCATAGGTGATGCCCTCACTAGGTGTCCCTCGGGCTCCTCCTAATCCCCAGCTCCCCAATAACATTTCATCCTGAAGCCCCAGACCTCATGTGGTCCACGGCGTCCTGGGAATGTCAACTCTAAGACATTCGAGACCACTTCAGGAAACACAAACAGCTTGTCTCTCAGCGTCCATGAATAATTGATCACAGAGACCTGCCCCATCCATTCCTCTCCCCACCCAGGTCCTCCCACAGCCACTTGGGGAAAGGCGACAGAGAAGTGAAACCTTGGCCCTCATGAAGGCAGCCTCCTGGTAGTGCACACAGAGAGCTCCACAATCTGCAAAGCCCTTGGGCTTCACGCTCACCAGTGTGGATGGGTGTCAGGCTCCTCATCATTGGAGGCAGAGGAGTGCAGAGGCTAAGGGGTGCTGAGCTGCCGGGGTTCAAGTCCCAGCGTGGCCTCTTTCTAGCTGTGTGATGTTAGGACAGTTACTTAACCTTTCTGTGTCTTGCCTTTCTCCAGTGAAAATCAAGGATGGTAGATACCTATCTTAGAGGGATTTCGAAGGGTTGAATGTGGTAATATTTGTAAAGTGCTTGAAACCGTGCCTGGCACATGGTTAAATAAAGAAGATTCAGTTACTCTTGTCATTATCTCTGGAATATAAAAGCTGGTAAATACATGCAGAGGTACTTATCACCTAATGTGTACCAGCGACCACACTGACTTATATCCGTCAACACACAAGAAGCTTGCAGAGACACTGCTGAGCCCATTTTAAAAACAAAACCACTGAAGTTTATCAAGGTTAATCGGTTTTTCCACCAGACTGAACTGGCCAGTGAGTAGTAGGGGTGGGTATGTCTGGCCCTAAATCCAATGCCTCTGCCTCTTTCTTCACTGTGCCCTTAATGAGCTGAAAGCATTCAATCACTCAGATCATAGTGCTCAGTATTTACAGTGGTGTTATCTACGTTTATCCTCAGCTCTGTCATCAGCCTTGTTTTATAAAAGTAATTAGAGGCGGCAGCAAAGTGACCATTCATTTCCTGATAGTGACCTGGTGGGACATCCCATCCACCTCACATCTGGAGCTGGTCTGGCTTCTCTTGTCCAAGCTCTTTCCTCCAGCAGTGGGGTATTTGTATCACATGAGGGGCAGATGCAGACACACACCTACTGTCTTGGTTACTTTTCTCAGAGACAGAATATCTGACACCCAAAGTTAAGAGAAGAAAGGTTTATTTAGCTCACAGTTTGTAGAGGTTTTAGTCATAACCAGCTGGCCCCAAGGCAAGGAAGCATATGGCAGAGGGGCAACAGTTCATGGCAGTAGAAGACAGCAAAAGCAACCAGAGAAAAAAGACAAGAATTTCTGTACTTAGATGCAAGCCACCAGCCCTAGGGCAGGTGTAACATTCACACCCTTAACCCTCACCAGAACTACGCCAAACCAATCAGTGGGCTGACTTAGTAATCATACACCCTTAATCCCAGCATCACACCACCTCTCTGAAAAGCCTGATGAGCACGTGAGGCTTTGGGGGGACATCTCAACACCATAGCACCTACATCCAACTTCCTAGGAGCCACTTGTTAGCAATCAGGACATTGTGTGGGCTGTCAAAAGTGTACAAAAATGACAGCAAAAAATGTGAAACACACGCCATGGTTCCTTCTGGACAGGACAGCATGGAACATTGTTCAGCAGATGACCCTCAGCGAGCATGGGTTTTGCGCTTTGTGGTCTCCTGGCACTTACACTGGGCTGAGCATCTGGTTTTCTTTAGCCAATGAGACATCAGCAAAAATGGCAAATAAAGACTGGGTGTTTGCCCCCTGGAAACGATCCTCTGGAGGACTCCATCCTCTATGTTAAAAGCCCATTCTATTCTGCTAGGGGTCAAAAGGAAAGACACGAAGACCCCCAGCTGAGAGGCCCAGCTAACCCCAGACATGTGACTTAGACTATCTTGTTTGACCCAGATGACTGTGGCCAGGTGAGTGGCCAGGTAAGAACAACAGACCTACTGACTGCAGCCTGAACTGTGAAGTTATGAACACAGGCAAGTGGCTTCTCGTGTTAAGCTGCTAGTTTGGGGGGATGGTTGCTATGCAGCAAAGATATCTTTTCCTTGCTGCACACAGCCATGCCTCACCCTGTCCTCCAAGTTCTCTTTCCATGAAGTCGACTTGGATTTAGCCAGTGGGAGTCACCAGGGGAGATGGAGTGAAAGGAGAAGTAGCTCTTGGCTATCTTTCTGCCGTGTCGTCATGGGCCGGCTGCCCCTCACCAGCGGGCAGAGCTCCGGTCATCACCCCTCACCTGCAACTGCATTCCCAGCTCTCTCCCGGCTCTGGCAATGCTCTTGCTGCCTCCCTTCAGGCCTAGGGGTGGTAACAGCTCTCTATTACAGTAGCCCCAGGGTGCTTCACTACCCATGGGTGGTTTCCCTTAATCCTGTTCACGCCTTTGTTCCTTTTCAAAGCTCTCCTTGAATCACACAATTTGAATTGCCATCTGTTTCCTGCTGGTACCCTGATTCACATGGGCAATGTTAACAGTGCATATTTCCCACGAAGACAGAAAACAAACATAATAAAGCAGAGTCTCACTCTTGAGCAAAGTTGGATGGAAATCAGCAGTGGGCCAGAGACGGAGTTCAGGACCACGGACAGCAGCACGCAAGGCTACTCCTCCACCTCCTCCCCATGGTTTCTCTCTCTCTCTCTCTCTCTCTCTCTCTCTCTCTCTCTGTGTGTGTGTGTGTGTGTGTGTGTGTGTGTGTGTGT
>RJWT010010297.1:0-24306 GCA_004365215.1 Cuniculus paca
GCCAGCCTTTAGAGGAAGCTGGCCCTACAGAAAGTGGAGCTGAGAAATGTGAAGTCCCTGATGACATGTTTGAGGTACTGAAAAAAGTTTCACATTTATCCTATCCTATGTTCTAATTATTTCATGAGAAAATATATTATATAGCATCCATCATATATATACATAATATATATATATACATATATATATATACATATATATACATGTATATATATATACATGTATATATATATATATATACATATATATATATATATACATGTTAGTTTTACCCTCTGCTTCTAGCACATACAGAAGGAGAGAAAGACACAGATTACAGTAATTCCTTGAATTATCTTTGGCCCATCTTTTCATAACTGTTCACTTCCTGGCATCATGAACGATACACGGTGGCCATTGATAAAGACAACAAATTCAATTAGCAAACTGGAAAATTCCTTCCAGGGATAGAATAAAACAGTGCACCACATTAACCACAGAATGATTAACCAAGGTGACTGCTATCCCCATTGTTGCCTACACAGAAGAACAAAGTTATCTCTATAATTGCATATATATATATCTATATATATATATATATATCAGAACAGACTAAAATATTAATATAAACAATTAAAAATCATTGTTTAGCTTATTTTATTTCAATATTCAATATCCCTAACTCCAGGTTCTTCCCATTAGGACAGCGAAAAGAACTTAATGTTATCCAAACTTCATTCATAAATATAAAGCAACATATCAATTTTTTAAAGTTTTTTTCCAGTTTTTCCTTACTTTATGGGTGGTTTTCAATCTATGATTATTTGTGAATGCAAAACTGTATGTATAATAAATTGCAACTGCAACTGATTAACCTCAGAAAGACTGACGTTTGACTAATTACTCCCACAGGTGGCCAACTGCTTTGGCAATTAGCCCATTGTGGGCAAAATTCATTGCAAGCAAGAAAGAGGCTTCCTTTTCAAAATACCTACACCTACTTTTTGGAGGAGGAATGGACAGGCAATGACTTATGGGGAAAAAGGGGGGTTAAGGATGGAGGGATAAGGGGCAAATGGAAAAATTAATGGCTTCTTTAACAAACAAATCATCTATTAGGAATTTCTCTTCCAAGGTGGTAGAATTCTACCACCCCCAAGAAAACCTATTTTTTTAGAATAAGTAGAAAAGAGCTTGATGGGTCCAAGTATAAAGTAATGGTAAGGAAATGGAAACAATTACCTGATTTGATTAGTATATGCCCTGGACATGTACTGAAATATCATACTGTAACAGATAAAAATGTAAAATTATTATGTGTTAATCAAAAACCTTTTCTAAAAATATTTAAAGAAAGGAAAATGTTAAGTATCCTAATTTTTTATTGCACATTGTACAAATGTTTCAAGTTGTCACAGTGTACCCCATAGATGTGTACAATTAAAATAATAAGGATAATTTTTTTAAAACCTCAATAATCTTGAACAGAAATCAGGCCATCTAACTAAACATTTGAAATAATTCTAAGCTCATCTGGCATGAAGCCTTATTTTTTCTTTAGCTTATTATATAAATTTCAGATATGATTGTCATACTTCAGCAATTCTGAAGACAATTTGAGCCTATTTTCCAGATCACATAACAAATAGCATAAAAAGATCATGTTTGAATGTACATTTTGTTTTCAGTTTATCTGTCATTATACTATGTTATACTGTGTCATTAGCTTCCTACTAAAATGTCCCTAATATCTATGTAACATTCCTATATCAAAGCAATGTGGTCAGTTGTGAAATTTAAACTTTAAAGACTTCTTTCCGTGACGTACTTCCATTAAGAATTAGGCAATTTTTCCAAAGATCTACGTTGTCTCTGCTTACTACAGGCAGGTTTCTTAGGGACAAGACTAGTAGCACAGTGACAATCAAAATAAAAAGGGACCTTGCACAACAGAATTGAATAAAAACTGGATTTCATTAACACTCAGCTAAGATGATGTCTTTAATATGGAAAAAAATTCAAAACATCTAATAATTTCAGCTTGATGAGAATAGGGTAAAACAAGCACTCCCATACTCTGTACTCGAAGGAACAATTAGAGGAAACTTTGGAAAGATCTATCAACATGTAAAAACAAATGTATTTGAGCCCTGAATTTCTCCTCTAGGAATTATTCTACAAATAAAAAGTTTATACATACATATACATTCACACGCATATTCATATATATACATACATTCATTCATGTACATACTATGTAATTACAGTACACACAAACACACACTGATATATACACATTCACAGACACATGCTTCTCAATGAATATACGACTTTGCAGGTTGCTTACTATAGCAAGATTGGTGCTATAATTTGGATCCAAAATGTTTCCCAAAGGCTGATGTGTTAAAGGCATACTCCACGACATGACAAAACCTTACTTGGTGAACAAAATTAACATCACAAGTGAGACACATATAAATATCCTGAAGCACAGCATCATTTATGAATGTGGTATTGCACTCAAGAATGCGTAGCTAGCCATGAAGAAACCTCAGACAAACCCAAAATGAGAAACACTCAATGAAATTCTTCAGAAATGTCAATGTTATAAATAATAACAGCTGATAACTTGTTTCAGATTACCAGGGACTAATAAGACACAACAATTAAAAGCAATACGTGATCTTACTCTATAACTAGTACAGGAGGAGAAAGGTAACATACTAAAAAGTAAATTACTGGGTCAATGTTATGAAAGTATTGTATCAGCAGCCAATTTATTGAAGTTTTGTTGAAGTTGATAACTATTATAATTATGAATATCTTCATTTTTAGGAAATATATTCTGAGATATTTAGAAGTTGAGGACCACAGTGTTTACAATTTGCTTGCAATTGGTTCAGATAAAAATAATATCACCAGGACTGTAGGGAGAGAGAACAAGCCCCGGCCTGCTGGAACCAGCGCCATGCGTGGGCTGCTGCTGGACCATGACATCCAGAGCCAAGCCTTTTCCCATGGGCCACCGCTGGCAGGTGGACAGCCAGATCCCAGCTCCTTCCAGCTTATGGGCTGGCAAACAAGAAGTGCCTATCTCCCCGCCTACTCAAGCAACTGGCTGATCCAGAAAAACACAGGCTCTGATGATAGCTATCAAGGTGAAACACAATTGGATGCCTGTGGTGCTTTGGTGTTTCACTGACCTTGAAGGTCTATGGCCAGTGGTCTGATCATCTGTTCAGAAGATAGCAGTATGCAGCATGGCATCTAGGAGGGGCATCCTTCTGAGGGTGGTAGCCATTATTGATTCCCTATAGTCTTGTTTTGAAGTCCTACATTGTTCATTGTTTTGCTGGGTTGGGTTTTATTCTCTTTTGCTTTCATTATGTTATATCTGAAGGCATAAGCAGCTATTTCAAAGATAGTAAAATATGTATGGTAGCCATTTTGAATTTACTATTGTCTTGCTTTGAAGTCCTTTATTGCATCCATTGTTTTGTTTTTACTGTTTCTATTCTATTCTGTTCTGTTTGATTTTTACTATGTCTGAAGGTATCTTCAGCTATTTTGAAGACAACAAAAGGCATTATGGTAACTATTGTTGATTTTGTAATACTGTGAAGTCCTGTATCAGTTACTCTGCTTTGTTCTGATTGGTTTTATTCTGTTTTATTTTCCTTGGTTTTGTCCTCTTTAAAATAAAAAAAAATATCATCAGATAGATGAGTGGATGGATGTATGAATGGCTATAGAGAACAAATTAAAAAGTAAATGAGGCAAAATGTCAACAGCGGTTGGCAAAGGTTAAAGGGATCTGCCTATAATTTTCACATTTTGTTTGAACTTTGTCCAATTTTTTAAAAAATGTATCCCATATTTGTGTAAGATATCTCATACCTTACAGAATCACCATAAAATATCACTGGATATCTGCCATAAATCATATGGTCACATATCTGGACATATACATCAAAACTTTTCACAGTATTTACTTTTAGAGTTGGGGTAAGGATGCATTAGGATTGTGGAAAGAGTGGAACTCAGCTTTCATTTAGTCTTTCTGCCCTGTTGTAACTTAGCAAGGACATGTTACCTTTGTAACAACAATGCCTAATTAATCTTAAAGTAGATTTGTGGACTCATAAAAAGTGTGACCTCTAAAAATATTTTTTTAAAAATAAAAATAAAAAATAAATAAATAAAAAGTGTGCCCTCTGAAGTCTGACCTTTGGGGGAATGCTGCCGTTTCCCACTCATTCAGGATGTGGCCTGGACAAATTCAGGTAATTTCCTTGATTATGGAATTCCTTGGAAGACCTAGTTTCTAGTTCCAACTCTGCCACTAATGCATGGGTTGATGTTAAGCAGGCCATTTCATATCTGTTGGTCTCAAGTCTCTTAGGAATCTATAGATAAGAACTCAGTCATTATTTCTAAGTTCATTTTTTTTGCTATAAAAGATAGTTGGTTTTCTAATATATTATCTCCTTTAACAAGAGTTCTGACTTGTAGCATCCACATGAAGAAAAGATGATGGCTATTTCCTAAGGATGACTCCACCTAATTAATCTCTTGATACAGGGGTCCCCAAACCCTGGGACCATGGTCTATGGCCTATTAAGATTCAGGCCTCACAATAGGAGGTAAGCAGCAGGCACTGAATCTTCATCTATGTTTACGGATAGGTCCTCCTGCTCACATTACTGCCTGAGTCCTTCCTTCTGTCAGATCAGCAGCACCACTAGATTCTCATGGGACCCAGAAGCCTGCTGTGAACTGTGCATATGAGAGAGTCAGGTTGTGAGCTCCTTTGAATCCTCTGGAAACCATATCATCATCCCTTGCAACCCCATCCATTCCTATTCATGGAAAAATCGTTTTAAATAAAATTGGTCCCTGTTGCCAAAAAGGTTGGGAACCTAACTGCTGCCCTAATAGAACTTAAATACTGTTTTAAACCTTTGGAGTTGAGACCACATGATTTTTAGTGGTTTAGGATTCCACAAATTCAGATGCCAAGGGTACCATCTCCTGTTTCCACTCTTTCTCCTCCCTATCTTCCATAGGAAGCATTTCTTGGCCTTTTCTGTGTGTCTACCTGACAATTTCCTAGGGGACCATCAGAGCCAGAGCATTCCTACCCAAGTAGGGCTCTGTTCTCACATCTCTTCCCCCTTAACATTTAAATGGTGCACTGCTTAAAGGAAATCTAATCCATATGTTTCTGAGTAATTTACACTTAACACATCAAAATACTCAGTTGTAATAGTCACTTCTTGTCTCAATAATTCTCCTGAGTCTTTTTTAAGGGCTTTTTTTCTTTGAAGTCTCAGTTTAGTAGTCAAAAGTGGAATTTGAACTCCACAATGACAGTTCTTTATCTTTTTTATTCCTCACTCCTTTGGTAGACCTTGCCAGGGTTTTCCTCCCTGAGGTAAGAAACTCTTAGTTCTAATACTCTTTACTTTCTTTGATTGTATAATAGAAGTGTTAGTTTAAGATGGTTTGCTGTGCACCAACAATGCCAGGCTTTGTACTGGGAGCTTCATATGTATTTTCTTTAATCTTCACACCGAATGAAGTAGGAATAATTTGTTTTCTACTTTTCCAGATTCAGAACCAGAAGCTCCAAGAGAGTCAATGATTTGCCTAAAACTACATGATTGGTAAGAACCTAGATTACTAACTCCAAATACTCCGCCATACTCTTTATACATTGGATGTGAAAACAAACAAAGGTCATGCTCCAGCTTCTGTAATTGAGGACTTTGGTGGCAAATTTACCCACCCTAAATTCCCTGGCAACCTCTAGTGTCTCGATACAAATGTGACCTCCTCTAAGGACCTTCGTCTTTCAAATCCTTCTTTGTCACACCTGACACATTTCAACATAATTAATTTTTATGTCCATTTTCCTTTTAGACTATGAGCTCTGAAAGTCAGCATATACATCTTATTCAGCTTCCTCTTCCCAGAGCCCAGCCCAAAGTAGATGCTTAATGGATGTACGAGTATGTCAAATTGAATATCTCCTACTTAAGACTGGGGTAGAAATATAATTCGTTAGTTCATTATTCATTCTGGGTAGGGGAGATGTGGCAAGTTAAAACAAGCACATCATTTTCCTTGCCCAGCAGCACTCGGGATGGGAGCCTGCTTCTCCCCTTGCTGTGGCTGTGTCCACATACTCTCTTTGAAACAGACGAGCAAAGCATAGCTGTGTGTGTAGGCAGAATATCACAGTGGTCAAATGAACTCAGAAATTTATTTAACCTCAGTTTCCACATGAAGAGAATAAGCAAACTAATTTTACTTATTATTCAGTGATTGCAACTTATAGAACACTGTTTATATTACAGACATTATGCATAAACAGAATAGTGCCTGAAATGTAAAGTTAAATGAATATTACCATTTTATTAGCATTCTCTGTATCTCTTAGCCTTTTTGTTCTTTTCACTGACAGCCAATGTAATGAGGAATTATAAACTAAGAAATAAAATAAAGTGATCTAATATGATTATTTTATAAATGTACTACTTTTGTAAAAAGTTTGTGTTGTGTGCAATATACTAATCTGATCTAAAAATGCCTAGGCCAAACTGGTATGACAATTTTTATGTAAAACACAATTACTAAATGATCAGATACTCTCACTTCTGTAATTTCTCCCAAAACAGACAGCTCTTCTTTTTCTTTTTCTTTTGTAACTTCTCAGTCCTTTTCTACTTACATTGTTTGTTTTCATTTATATTTCCTCTCTCTTCCTTTTCCACTTCAGGCTTATCTGACTCTGTGTGAGCACACTAATGTTTCTGAAGTGAAGGTCATGAAGTCACCTCCTCTGCAAGTCAGTCTGTTCCCCATTTGAAAACTTCAGGATGTATTGCTAATCTTGGCCTCTGTGAACAATGAAAACCAGTTGTCACAAGAGAAGTCAGTGAGTGAAGAGGCCACCCTAAGTTTCAAATCTCAGATATCTATTATAAAGTCATAATCAGACTAATGGGATATATTACTATCAAAATAACATCATATTTTTTAATTTTTTGAAAAATTAAGTGTTCATAATAGGATAAGGCTGTAATACGCTTTATAATCATGCAATAGATGTTGTTTTCAGTATTGGAGAATGAACTCAGGGTCATCACACTGAACTATATCCCTAACCCTTTTTTATTTTGAGACAAGGTCTCACCAAATTGTTAAGTTGCCTGAGCTGGATTTGAATTTACAATCCTACTTCCTCAGCCTCCTAAAATTCTAGGATTGTAGGTGTACACCACCATGCCCAATTATACAAAGGATCATAAATAATGATTTGCAAAGATTTTAAGCAGCCTCACAACATAATAATAACTTTAAAAGGCAGAATGCAAAACAATATTTATGATTTTCATTGAAATACATTTATACACTGAAAAGGAGGCAATACTCTAACTCATGCCTGGAAGCAAGTATTACCCTAACACCAAAACTACAGGAAGACCCAACCAAAAAAAAGAGAACTACAGACCAATCCCCTTTTTCTAATGACCAATGATGCTGAACATTTTTCATATATTTATTTGCCATTTGCATTTTTTTAACTGAGGAGTGTGTGTTCATCTTAGATGCTCATTTTTGGATTGGGTCATTGAATTTTGGGGGTCTGATTGTTTTTAATTCTTTATATGTTTTAGATAGAAGTCCTTTGTCTGAGGGATATTTGACTAAGATATGTTTCCAAGTTGTGTGTTTTCTTTTCACTCTGTTGGAGATTTTTTTTTAATTTTAGAAAGCAAAACAGAAAATAGGACAGAAATAATACCGAATTTCAAAAAAAAAAAAAAACAAACCAACAGTAAGAAATCAACACTAGTTAATACATTCCGTATTATAGAAGGATTGTTCAGGTTACAAGATTTAGGCATAAAAAATGATCAACCAGACAATGACAGCACAAACTGTTCTTTTTGAGGAACTAACAGACTAGTACTATAGTTATCTATCTTGCACACATATACACACATACAGTTATATGTATAAACCTACATACATATAATCTTTTCCTTTCTTCCATTTCTACTTTCCCCTATCCCAGTTGTTCTTTTCTTTTGAGCCTTTTCTTTCCCTTTCATTATTACAATATCCATTGTACATTTTGGCTTATTGCTCTTTCAGGTTTTTTTTTGTTATTATTTATTTTTTATGCTAGGGAGATGATACAATATTTACAAATGTGAGTCTGATTTATTTCACTTATGAGTATAGTTTCAAGTTGCCTCCATTTACATATAAAAGCCTCAAGATTATCTTTTTTATAGCTGAGTAATATTCCATTGTATAAAAATACTACACCTTTTTTATCCATTCCTCAATTGATGGGTATTTGAGTTGTTTCCAAGATTTAGTTATCACATATTGTGCTGCTATAAACATGGGTGCACATATATCGCTGTGGTCTGATGATTTTAATTCTTTTGGGAAGATACCCAGAAGGGGAATAGCTGGGTTGAATGGGACCTCCAATCCTAGTTTTTTGAGGAATATCCATACTGATTTACATAGTGGTCATATCAGTCTACACTCCCACCAACAGTGGAGAAGTGTTCCTTTTTGCCCACAGCCCCGCCAACATTTGTTGTCGGTTTTCTTGATGGCAGCCATTCTTTCTGGAGTGAGATGGAATCTCAATGCTGTTTTAATTTGCATTTCTCAAATGACCAGTGCTGTTGACCATTTCTTCATGTATTTATTTGCCATTTGTATTTATTCATCTGAGAAGTGCGTGTTTATCTAGGATGCCCATTTTTGGATTAGGTCTTTGAATTTGAGGGATCTGATGTTTTTCAATTTTTATATGTTCTAAATAGAAGTCCTTTGTCTGAGGGACAGCTGGCGAAAATTCTTTCCCATTGTGTGAATTTTCTTTTCACTCTCTTGGTTATTTCTTTTGAAGTGCAAAAGCTTTTTAGTAAGATGAGATCCCAGGTGTTAATTCCTTGCAGTACTTCCTGTGCAGGTTGTGTTTTGTTCATAAACTCTTTGCCTACCCCTATGTCTTCAAGATTTCTACCTACCTTGTCTTGCAGTAGATTTAGTGTTTGTATTTTAATATTTAGATCTTTGATCCATTTTGACTTTAGTTTAGTGCATGGTGATAGACATGGGTCTAGTTTCAGTCTACAGCATGTGGAAAGTCAATTTTTCCAGCACCATTTATTAAAGAAGCTATCTTTCTTCCAGTGAACATGTTTAGCCCTTATGTCAAATATAAGGTGGCTGAATGTCTTTGCAGTTGTGTTTGCATCTTTTAATCTATTCCATTGACCTTCAGGTCTGTTTTTTTGCCAGTACCATGCTGATTTTATCACTGTTGCTTTGTAGTATAATTTCAAGTCAGGGATTGAGATTTGAGGGATTGAGAAGGCCTCCTGCCTTACTTTTGTTGCCCAGGATTGCCTTTGCTATTCTAGGTCTCTTCTGTTTCCAAATGAATTTTAGGTATGTTTTCTCTAGATCTGTAAGGTATGTTAATGGTATTTTGAACAGGATTGCATTAAATCTGTATAACAGTTTTGGGAGTATGACCATTTTCACAATGTTGATTCTTTCTACCCAAGAGCAAGGGATATCTTTCCATTTTCTGATACCCACTTCAATCTCCTTTTTTAGAGTACTATAGTTTTCAATGTATAAGTCTTTTACATCTTTTGTTAGGTTGATTCCTTTGTATTTCATTTTTCTGGATGCTATTTTGACAGGTGTTATTTCCATGATTTCTCTCTCAGTGAGTTTGTGTATAAGAATGCTATTGATTTTTGAGCCTTGACTTTGTATCCACCTACACTGCAGAATTTGATTATTAACTCTAGTAGTCTTTTGATGGAGTTTTTGGGGTCTTCTATGTAGAGTATCATGTCATCTACAAATAGTGATAATTTAACTTCTTCCTTTCCTATCTTTATTCCTTTTATTTGTCTGTCTTATCTTACTGCTCTGGCTAATGTTTCCAGAACTATATTGAATAGGAGTAGTGATAATGGACATCCTTTTCTTGTTCCTGACTTCAGAGTGGAAGTTTTCAGTGTGTGACCATTTAAAATGATGCTGGCTGTTTGTTTGTCATAGATGGCTTTTATCGGATTGAGGTAAACACCATCTATTCCAATTTTCTGTAGGGTTCCTATCATAAATGAGTGTTGGACTTTATCAAAAGCTTTTTCTGCATCTATTGAAATGATCATGTGACTCTTATTCTTGGCTCTGTTGATATGGTGTATTATGTTTATTGATATCCATATGTTGAACCATCCCTGCCTTCCTGGGATGATTCCTACTTGGTCGTGGCATATAATCTTCTTGATGACTTGCTACAGTCTGTTTGTCAGTATTTTACTGTGGATTTTTCCATCTATGTTTACTAGGGAGATTGGCCTATAGTTCTCTTTTTTGGTTGGATCTTTCTATAGTTTTGCTATTAGGGTAATACTTGCTTCCAGGAATGAGTTAGGGAGATTGCTTCCCTTTCAATTTCATTGAAGAGTTTGAGAAGTGTTGGCATTAAATCTTCTTTGAATTTCTTGTGGAATTCAGCTGTGAATCCATCAGGACCTGGGCTTTTCTTTGTTGGTAAAGTTCTAATTACATTTTCAATTTCATTAACTGAAAGTGGGTTATTCAGCAGTTTTACATCTTCTTGTTCCAGCTTTGGTAATTCATATATTTCCAGAAATCTCTCCATTTCTTCTTTGTTATCAAACCTATAAAAGTTTTCAAAGTAGGTATTGATGATCTTCTGTATTTCCACAGGGTCTGTAGTGACTTTGTCCTTTTCATTACTTACTGCATGAATTTGAGTTTTTTCTTTCCTTTTTTTAAATAAGGTTGGCTAGGGGCTTAACAATTTTATTTATTTTTTCAAAGAACCAACTCTTTGATTCATTAATTCTTTGTATTGCTTACTTAGTCTCTATTGCATTAATTTCTGCTCTGATCTTTATAATTTCCTCCCTTCTTTTGGCTTTGGGCTTGGCTTGCTCTTCTTTTTCTAGATGTTTGAGGTATAGCATCAGGTTGTTTATGTATGTTTGTTCTGTTTTCCTGATGTGGTAATTCACTGCAATAAATTTCCCTCTGAGGACTGCTTTCACTCATTGCATCCCACAGGATCCTGTAAGTTGTATTTGTATTTTCGTTTGCCTGTATATATTGTTTAATTTCTTCTTTAATTTCCTTTGTGACCCACTGATAGTTCAGGAGTGTATTATTTACTTTCCATGTGTTTATGGAGGCTTTGCAGTTTCTTTTGTCATTAATTTCCAGTTTCATGGCACTATGATCAGATAATATGCATGGGATAATTTTGATTCTTTTGCATTTACTTAAGCATGTTCTATGGGCTAGTATATGGCCTATTTTAGAGAATGTCCCATGTGAAGCTAAGAAGACTGTATATTCTGATGTTGTTGGGTGAAACACTCTGTACACATCTACTAAGTCCATTTGTTCACAAGTTTGATTCAGTTCTGTTATTTCTTTAATGATTTTCTGTCTAGTTGATCTGTCTCTTTGTGTCAATGGGGTGTTAAGGTTTCCCATTATAATTGTATTACTGCTTATTTGATTTTTTATTTCTATTATTTGTTTTCTATAGCTGAGTATGCCTATTTTTGGTGCATATATATTTAAGATTGTTATTTCTTCTTCTTGAAGTTTTCCCCTAACCAGTATGTATTGACCTTCTTTATCTCTTTTGATTATTCTTGGTTTGAAGTTCATATTGTCTGTGAACAGAATAGCTACCTCGCTTTTTGGGGGGTTCCTGTTGCATGAAGTATTGTTTTCCATCCTTTGACTTTCAGTCTGTGAATTTCCTTTTGTGTTAGATGGGTTTCTTGTTTACAGCATATGGTTGAATGTTGTTTCTTGATCCATTCTGCCTGTCTGTTTCTTTTAATGGTGAATTGAGGCCATTTACATTAGTGGCTATAACTGATATATATTGGCTTATTTTGTCATGTTATCTTTCTGCTGTTGGTTCTTTACCTTTCCCCTCTGTCTAATTGTTTGCCCTGCTTGGTGGTTTTTTTCTGTTGGTGTTCTTGAAGTCATAGTTATTTTTATGTCTACTAGAATATCTTTCAGTATTCTTTGCAGGGTTGGTTTGGTGGTCATGAAGTTCTTCAGCTGTTCTTTGTCATGGAAGTATCTTATTTCTTCACTGATTTTGAAAGATAGTTTTGCAGGGTACATCAATTGGGTTGGAAGTCATTTTCCTTCAGGATTTGAAAAATTTCACTCCATGCCCTTCTTGACCTGATTGTGTTGAGAAGTCTGCTGTGATTCTGATGGGTTTTCCTTTATAGGTGATTTGCTTCTTTTCTCTAACAGCTTTTAATATTGTGTTCTTATGTTGAATTTCTGGGATGTCGATTATTATATGTCTGGGTGTGGATTTATTTTGGTTATGGCTAATTGGACTTCTATATGCTTCACTGATCTGTGTGTCAGTTTCCTTTCCCATGTTTGGGAAATTTTCTATTACTTCTGTAAATAGTCTTTTTATATCATTTGTGTTGTCACCTTTTTTGTTTACACATATCAATCTTATATTGTTTTTCTTTGCATCATCTTGCAACTGCTGAATCATTATATCCTGACTCTTTGTCATTTTTAAAAGATCTTTCCTTTCTTGCTCACTAGCTGCAATCTTGTCTTTGAGGTCTGAAAGTCTATCTTCACATTCACTGAGGCGGTTTTGCCAGCTTTCAATGGAATTTTTGATTTCCTGGATATCTCTTTGAATCTGTTTCATGCATTCTAAATCTTTCTTATATTGTTCATTCCAGGTTTCCATTATTTTGTAGTGCTCCTCTATTTTATTAACTATGTCTTCT
Source organism: Cuniculus paca (assembly GCA_004365215.1). Classification (NCBI taxonomy): domain Eukaryota; kingdom Metazoa; phylum Chordata; class Mammalia; order Rodentia; family Cuniculidae; genus Cuniculus; species Cuniculus paca. Next base: position 12,861 of record RJWT010010297.1, read on the forward strand.
TCAGATGTGTTCAGCATTTCTTTCATTATGTTTACCATTTCTTGTTTTACTTGGGAGATTATTTCTGATCTGAGTTCCTTTACAGCTCCATGGAGTTGTGTCCTTACTTCAGTTGCTATCATTTCAAATGTTTCAGGTGTATGGCTTACACTTTCTTCTATGTCTGTGTCTCCTAGGCTTGTTTGGGGGTTTGAGATTGCATTTTGCTCTTTCATTTTGTCATTTCCTGTATTCCCCCGGGGCAGCTGAATGAAAAGTCTCAGTTATTTCCTGGGTTGAAGATAGCAGTCCGTACTGCAGGGAGTTTCCCCAGTTGAGTGGGGTCATTAGAGAGGCCTTACTGTGTCCTTAGTGGCATTGGAAGACTCCCTGAATGGGGGGAGTATGCTGGGCAGATCTTCAGCACACCCCACGTAGCACACCAAAGTTCCCCGGCTGCTTGAGGTTGCTGGGCAGGGCCCTACCAGTTTATGAGTGGCATACCAAGGCTGAACAGCTAGGAGGAGTTTGCTGTGCAGGCCTTGGGTTAAAACCACGCAGCCCAGCTGCTTGGGGTCACTGGGTGGGGCCCAACCAGGACCCAAGCAACCTATCAAAGGTCCCTGGCTGTTTGGGTACATTGGGCAGGGCCCTACCAGGTTCTGAGTAAGGTACCAAGGCTGCACAGCTAGGTAGAGTTCGCTACGTGGGCCTTCAGCTCATGCCACTCAGCACACAGAGGCTCCCCAGCTGCTTGGACTCGCTGAGCAAGGCCCAACCAGGTTCCAAGTGAGGTACCGAGGCTGCACAGTTAGGTAGAGTTCACTGTACAGGCCTTCAGCTTGAGTCACTCAGCACAGGGAGGCTCCCCAACTTAGTTTTTCCTTCAATAATAAATTACCATTAGTTTTCTGAAACTTGAATTTGTAGTATTTTTAATTTCTTAACTGTATGGATTGTTTTGTAATAACACTCATCTTAAAAAACATTATGGAGCTGTACAGAAATATTTCCTCTATATCTTCATTCCTTAAGTTTATTGGTTTGCTTTGTTTTTTTGCAATACTAGGGTTAAACCCAGGGCCTCCATGGATTCAAAGCACATGTTCTGTCACTGACCTACATCTCCAGCACCACTTTTCTTCTATTTTTTTAAATGCTTTATATTATTTTTCTACTATCTTAACTTTTTCTATTAAAATTTAAAACCAACACACATTAACCCAGGCACGCCCAGGGTCAAGATCAGTATCACCGAATCCCACCTCCACACATGGTTCCACTGGAAGGTCTTCAGGGCCAATGACACACACAGAGCTTCCATCTCCTGGACTCCAGAGCAAGGGTCCAGAACACTCTAAAAGATCTGCTAGAGGCTGTTTTATAGTTATAATTATTTAATAAATAGAAGGAATACATTCTAAAATAAAGATAAAAGTATAGCATAGTAAATGCATTAACTAAAAACATAGTCGTTTATTTTCATTACCAAGCATTATGTACTATACAAAAGCAAGTGCCATGCTTTTCTAAAACCAGCAGCATGGCAAGTTTCTTTACAAACAGCATTACCACAAATAGCATTACCACATTGTACTGTGATGTAGCAATAGCTACAATGTTCCTAGATCATAAGAATATTTCAGCTTCACAATCATCTTATGAGACCACTGCCATTTATGCATCTATTGTTGACCAGAACATTATGTAGAGTATGGTTGTATTTAATTATTGCAAAACATGTGACATTACTATATGTGTGGATTAAAGTTAGGACTGAAAATTGTGTTTTAAAAAAAGTGTTTGAAAATATAATTAGTGCATAGTTTCCAGTTTCCCGGTATGTCCTGTTCCTTTACCCCTCCAAGCTGTGGCACCATCAGCCCTGGGAAGGCTGGAGAAATACTAAGAAGGGTGATAATCTGTTCACCCTGAAAACCGAAAGATGATCAAATAAAAATGTTTAGAACTGGGTGCTACCATTTTACCCATCTTAATTATCTTCCAGAAGAGTTATGGTGTACTCCCAGGAAGTAAAGTCAAAGTCAAACAATACTGTCTAATAATAAATAAATTTCTAATTTATCAATTCCAAAAATATTTATGCATAGTGGCCAGAGAAAACTAAAGGCTCTTCTCCAGGTAAAACTGAGTATTCATGTTGGTTAGGAATCTACTTTTCAGGTTTTATAGGAAAGAACACACTGGAAGTAATAAATATTTCATCCCACCCTCACTGTCAGTAAAAAGGAAAGGAAGAATCAGAGAAGAGATGTGCATATCTCTTCCTATCCCCAAGGGATAAAGGATTTAGAGAGATTCGTTAAATTATGTGCAGCTGAGGTTTCTGATTCCTGGCTTCCAAAGGAATTCCTGGAGTCTTCTAAACTTAAGAGTCCTAATCTCTTAACCTACTATGGATTCTAAATACCACAGGAGCTTCTATCAGGAATTTAAACAATATTTGAAGCATGGTCTGGTTTTGGTTTCAGAATAAAAATAGTCATCAAGGAGCAACTACTATGCTTGAAGCTCTGTGTAAATGTACCTTCATTTAACTTTTTCTACAAGCACGTATCATTTTTCTATATTAGAAATGAAGTAAGGCTTGGAATTGAGTCACTTGCCCAACATCACAGAGCTTATAGGACACAGAGCTGGTATTTAAATCTTTCCAAGAATCATATTCTTTTTTTTTTCTATGTTCTTCTTTCTCGTTTTCTTTAAATCTCAAACCACCTGTCCTCACTCTCTAGACAGCCAACTAGGGTCTTCGTGGTAACCTAACATTCCCAAGTTCCAAACTTCATAATGGAAAGACTGTCATTTCTAAAATATCCTATCCCATATCTGACCTCAAATCAAACTCTAATTAGTTATGAGTTGTTGACATGGGGGCCAAATTATGATTTTCATGTTGATGATTAAATTTAATTTACTAAAGCAGCAATGAATTATTACTTGAAGGATATACATTTGTTACTATGCACTGAGTATGTGAATCATGGCAAGGGCAGCTCTGCTATCTGGAAAGATGATGTGAAGAAGTATAAGTACATTGGAGAAGTAGCTGCCAGCCTGTTACTCACTCAGTCATAAAACACTTGCCAAGCACTTGGTGCTTACAGGGTGCCCTCAAGGTATTTATCACTCATCCGTATCTTTTGCAAGACAAGGCAGAACTGACCATGACTCCAAATCTTCTAGTTATGCAAATTTAAAAGCTTGACATACAGCTCAGGGGAAAGAAAGGGCAAATGCAGAGTGAAGGATCATCTCTGACTTTCTACCTATTGTATACCCATTCATTACTGTCAGTGTAGGCCATCATATAAGGTAACATCAATACCCAGTGACAAACTTCCCTCCACTTCAATAAAGGACAGAGGAGGGTTCTGAAGTAGATTGATTCTGCTATCAAATCAGAACAATTATATGTAAGTTATTTTATTGAAAATGTATCTGAATATTTAATATTTTAAAGAAAGTCATTTTGTAGTTAGAAAGCACTTTTATCATAAATTAACACTTGCTTTGGGAATGCTATGATCTGAATTTTTCCCCAAAATTTATATATTAATTCCCAATATCTAATTCAATAGTTTTAAGAGGTCTGTGAAGGTCTTTGAGAAAGGGATTAAGGTGATTAAATCATGAAGTCTCTTGCCCATTAACACAGTCCCTAAAACTACACATTAACTGCTCAACGTATACATGTTTTCTCTCTCTCTCCTTCCCTCCCTCCCATTTTCTCTCCCTGCCTCTCTCACTCTCTCTCTCTTTATACGTTAACTCAAGGGAGAAAGACACACAGAGGCAGAGAGATAGATAATTTTTGTGTGTAAGTGAAAGAGACAATCAGGTAATAATTTTGACTCATAAGCATTTCCAAAGATGCCCATTCAATCTAGTTTCCTTTATATAATTATTGGAACACCTACATTTAAATATTTGTTCTGGAAAATATAACATAAGAATATCAGATAGAACCCAGAGGTAAAACTAGGTCAAAACAAATGAGTGACACAGATGGAATTTAACTCTTCGATCTAAACAAGACCTTTAATCTGAGGGCCAGGGAAGGTAAATAGCAATGCTACAGATACCGACGCCAGACAAATAATGGAAAGAGCAACCCAATTCTTGAAACACAGGAAAGAGTTGGATTTAGAGTCACCCACATGTGTTGTATGAAAGGAGACAAGATTTGCACTCCCCTGGACAAGGATGGAAGTGGTCCTCGGGTCTGACAACACACATGCTGTTAAGGCATTCCCAGGTGACATGCTGCTTCCTGGCATCTCGAGTCACCCACATACCACACAGACAAGATAATGAACATCACAGTGCCCTACACACTGACATCAAATCATCAATGCCTTCAGTCATATGTGGTTTGACCAAGCCAAAACAAGGCTGGATGAGAAGGAGGTCTCTTCTTGAGTACAATATAATAGTTCAAGGTCCCCAGATAGGGATAGAAGTGTGGGCCATTTTTTCAAGGGCCAAATTACCAAACCAATTTAATTGCAGGGAAAATCTCTTCCCATGTCTTTCTTTCCATTTTGACTGAGCTTTTTTTGTTTCATTTTTAATTTTTAAAAAGGGGATCCTAAATCAGCATAAAGGTTATCTGTCTCCAAAGAATTAATCAGGTATCCTGAGTTATGAAAATGAAGAAACCAAGATATGTCAAGCACCAGAGATTACTTATCTCTCTCTATTCTCTCTCCTTCCCTACCTCCCTCTTTCTCTCTTTCTCTCCCTCTCTCTCTCTCTCTCTGTTACATATTTTAAAGAAAGACATAAAGGTCTATCAGCAGACTAGAACAGAACAAGTGGAATCCTACTAGATTTTAGAAAATGGTAAATTTTCTATGGGAAATGAAGTTTATCATTTTATCACCCTGCTGAAATGCTCCCAAATGAGAATTAAGTTGATAGTGTAGCTTTATTAGCACCTGCTGTCTTTTCATGCTAGTGCAAATAAAGCTACATATTATTTACAAATAAATCATTAAATTATTATTATAATAACATTAGCACAGGCACTAGTAATTCCAAGTATACATATTCAGAGCACACCAAAATGTAGGTAATATTCCAAGAATTGATTCAGAAAAGCACTTTTGTAGTGAAAAGAATGTTGTTTTAACTTTGCCTATATTAAAAAAGCAGTTATAATAGCCAATACTCATATTTTACTGAGTTCATACAATATTTAGTAAGGACTAAGCACTGTTCCAAACATTTCACTCATTCTATCCATATAACTTCCCTACAATTTATTATTGTCATCATTCCCGATTTACAGAGAAACGAGCACAGCAAGACTACATAACTATTTAAAAACTCACACCTAAAAATATAAATGTGGCCCAGGGATTTAGCTCAGCAGCACAGCGGCTACCTGGCAAGTGCGAGGTCCTGAGTTTGAGTCCCATACCAATAATAATAAATAAAATAAAAATATAAATGTTCCGAGGTCAGTCACTCTCTTATTTATAATTATTAAATATAAATATATTTACATGTTATACACATTTGGTAAGAGTACTATGAAAGTATGAGAGCCATGGGAAAGTGGAAATAAGTGAGAATTAGTTGTGGGTCTGGGTAAAAGGGATAACTGGTCTGCTTCCCTGGGATAGTTCTACTTTATGCCTGCTGTCACAATGTAGTTGTTAACAATAACCACTGTCATTCCCAATACTCTCCAAGGTTGGGCAATAAATTACTGGACCATCTGTTAGAAAAGCCCTGTTCTATCATGGGCAAGGCTCTGGAGCACTTCTGTCCATTATTTTCTCATATGTAAAGTGGTAATATTAATGTTTGTTCTTTTTTCTAATATGTTACTATTGTGGTATTATGTAGGAAAATGCAAGTGTAATGTATTTTGAAAAGTGGTAAATGTTGGGTGGCTGTATAAGACATTTCTATAACTATTTAGCTCCATCATGTGCAGTGCGCAAAGGTGGCGGCCTTACACTTCTGAATGGACTCACTGCTCATTAGTACATAATTCCTTTTTTATTCTTCCAAAGCAAACATTTATGATAGAAACCTTGGTGTCAGGATAGAGTACAAACAAATCATTAAGTCACTATTAACCATTATTACTGAACCAGAAACTATGTCAAGAAACTTGAAAAGGAAGTTTTGCTAATTTCATTAAACAACATCCATTTTATGGTTGACTCATTATTTCCACTTAAGCAAGAAAAATGAGAAGAATAAAAAGAATAAACTGTTTTTCTATCTAAAATACAGTTAAAAGGGCTAGCTCTGAGAAGTTTTTCATCTGAAAGAAAAACTGCAGAATTTATTTTACAAAGGAAAAAGTACAATGAAATCTTGCTACCATAGAAATAAGTTCCAATTCAGAAAAAAGAAGTCACCTACATGTTAGGAACTAAAGGATATGAACCCTATCTGGGGGGCGTGTTTGTGTGTGTGTGTGTGTGTGTGTGTGTGTGTGCGTGTGGATCCCTTTGTGTTTTTGGATTTTCAGTCTGAAAATTTGCAAAAATAGGAGAAAAAATAACTAAAATGGATAAACGTATTGTATTCTTTTAGTGTTTGTATCTTACCTATTTTCAAGTTTCTGTTCCCTGATTTGCTCCCACTCATTCCTCTACAATCTAATTTCTTAACATAACAGCAATTTCATTACAATATTCACTTCCTTTACTCTCTTTTAATTTGTCACCTCACTAAATGTATTCATGAGTTGGGGATATATAGCTCAGTGGCACAGTGCCTGTCCAGCAAGTGTAAGGTCATGAGTTCGACCCCTGGTACCCTCCCCCGAAAAATGTATTCATATCTGTGACTGAAAATAAGAGAAGAAATTGTGTGTTCATCTTTTTCTTTATTTGTCCCACTATACAAAAGCAGAGTTTGGATCACTGTTCCCTTCCCTATGACCTGAGAAATTTCAATTAGTTGAGCCTCATGGAATTTAGAGTTTTGTAGATTGTGTGGCAATATATGCTGTGAATGTGAGAGCTTAATAAATGTTTCATACTGAGACAATAAAGACAATGATGGTCTGAATGTTTTTATATTGCTTTTCTGGAAGGAAGGTGATGATCACATAACAATGAACCTTGCTTTAGTTAAGCAATAAATCCCTGGCTAAACAAGAAAAAGAATGGATGAGTATTGGAAAGGAAGAAAGGAAGGGAGGCAGGGAAGAAGCAAGGAAGGAAAGAAGGAAGTTAAGAAAGGAAGGAAGGAAGAAAGAAAGAAAGACGAGAAAGGAGAGAAAGAAAAGAACAAGGGAAGGAAACCTGTTTTGGTATAGAAAATACAAAATGCCATATTTGCACAGCACTGCCTTAGTTTCTTGGTCTGGTGAAATTTGATCTATTAGTTGTGAGAATGAAATACAAAGCCAAGATACATAAATGAAATTTTAGAATTCTGAAATAAATTTGTATCTTTACTTGCTTGGGAAAGTGAATAATGCCATGTAGTTACATGACCTACCTGAAGTTAGCTTTACCTCTATTTCTAATTAACTGTCCAGAAGCAAGCAACCCATCAGGTTTTGCTAGAACTGAATTTTGTCTTGATTTCTGAGGCAACTCAGAATAAGAAATAATGGGATAAATTATGTATATCTTTGGCCCTTTCCAGTTTCTTTTTAACATTACAAAACTGTCATATGGCTGACTAAATCTTCTCTATAGATAACCTCAGGCTTTGATGAAAGAAAATGAAAAAAGAAAACATTTAATGCATAATATGTCGGTGAAATTACTCACATTGAATGTCAAAAACCAAATGATAGCTTAAATATATGTAACAAAAGTAAAATATTATAGTTTTACTATACAGTTTTATGGCTATACTTTATTAAATCATAGTATTCCAAAAACCAGAGCTTCTGACTTAAAGTTGACCTGCTTTCTATGAAAAACATTTTCATGCTTGTGAAAAAAATGTATAATTTCTGTAAAACAATAGTTTGTAAAGACTACTTCAGACTTTCTAATCATGCTCTAGGGAATCCAACAGCTCATTTCCCCTGAACTTCTAATACTTATGTTTTATGTTAAGAGGTTAAAGTCGTTTACAAAGGCATTACTTAGTCAAAAAAAGTCGTCCCTAGAGCACTTATTTCATTTTAAATGCAAAACAACATATTAAAAAGCAGATGAAGGCAACTTCCACATATACCAAAACTACCTAATTGGCTTACAGAGAACAGGTGAGTGTCAATCCTGGCATCTCCAGCACATCCACTAGAAATAGGGAATACACAGGACCTTTCAAGCATGAAAGTATCCTCATCGTCTTAGATTTCTCAAATGCAGAACCATAATACAATGAAGCAACACCTGCTAAGGTAGAAGAACACAGGAAAGAGAATGATCAGGTCACTTCTAACCCACTCTTCTCCAGGACACCCTCTCTTTATGCTAAGCCAAGGCCAGCTCCATTCACACAACCTCCCCAGCACTGGAACTCAGTTATGTAAAAGATTTCACCACATTGTGCTAAATCTTTGTTACTTGAATACATGGCAATGAAAATCTTTCACTCCCGAGCAACTGTTTACCAATGAGTGATAATGTGATACACACAACAGAGGAACAGCTTGCTTAAACCAGTGCTTATCTTGTTAAGTTACTTGTTTTTATAGAGATCATAGGCTATTGGAAGTATTTTTCTGACTTATCTTATGCCAAACTTTTCTATATATTTCCAAAGAGAAAAAAAAATAAAATTTTAGGGCCAGGGATTTAGCCCAGCGGTTCAAGCGCTTGCCTGGTAAGCACGAGGTCATGAGTTCAATCCCCAGTGTCAAAAAAATAAAAATAAAATTTTAACAACAAATCACTCATAGAATAATGCTGTGAGCAAGTTAATGCACAGTACAGAGGGAACATATCTAGCCCAAGAATAAGACTTGAGTTCTTTTAAAACACTTGAAAAATTACAACTCCTCTCTGTCTTAGTGATTTCGTATAAAATAAGGGAATTGGATTCAACTGAAGGCCTTTAAGGTTTTACTGAGATATGAATCTTTTTCCAACAAAATTTGCTAATGAGCCCAACCTGTTAAGCTGATAAAGCCACTGCTCTGGTTGAACAGAGGGCAGGAAACCATGGCATCACCAATCAACTTCCTGTCTGCCCCCTTCCCACTTCCAATCCAGCAGCTAATCACTAAGCTTTAAAATCTCTAAAGTCACTTCTGTGATTCCAGGTGGATGATAAAAAAGAATAATAATTTAGATATTAGCTCTCAAATGCCCATACTGAGCTGTCTGAAGCTCAGGAAGAGTTTAAGAGGAAGATAAAATGTGAAGGAATTGATGGCTCTGTAGTTTTACATTCTACTTACTGGAGCCTTGTTTTGCTATCATTCATTTCTGGTTTAAAAACCCAAAGAGTAGCCAGGCATGGTAGTGCACGCCTGTAATCCCAGTATTTAGGAGGCTGAGGCAGGATGATCACTGAGAGTTCAAGGCCAGCCTGGGCTACAAAATGAGTTCAAGGCCAGCCTGAACCGCATAGCAAAACCCTGTCTCAAAAAGACAAAAACAAACAAACAAAAAACTCAGCGTCAAATAACAGCATCAATTAGAAAAAATAAGTTTATTACAATAAACGTCACATTTTTATCCATACCAATTCATTCCCCTCTAAAGAGAACCCAATGTTTAAGGTAGATACTATTTCTGTGTATTTACTTTTGTTCATAATTCTAAGCAAAACAGAAATAAAGAGGAGGGGAAAAAGAAAAGGAAAAAGGTAAAGAAAAGAAGGAAAATCAGAAATTTTAACAGGAGCACTTCAGCAGAAACCACAGATTATCCTCCAGTGGTCATTCTCCTCTTCTTTCCTTTTAATAAAAGAACACTCTCCCCATTACCTCTTACTTTTAGCTGGAAAAGGAACGGCCTATCCTCAAACTATCCTAGAGTCTTTTGCAGCCAGGCATAATCATATCACACAGCCCCAGCCAGTGGGATATGAAAGGAAGAAATGCAAGCATTTCAGGTCATGTTCATCCTGTGGAAGCTACTTTCTCTTCTTATGAAACTCAGGCTGGAATGAGGACCTACTGGTGATAATTCACCTTTTACTACACAGATGGGGATCATATTCTAGGGAAGGCAGAGAAAATGAGAAGTAATGTGGATCCCTTGGTATTATGGCAGAAATTCTTACGTGCCTTCTTCCTTTTTTGGAGACATTGTATTTTAGGCCCTCTTTGGTACAACACTTAGATTATACCTAATAAACCGAAGTATTTTTTCTAACTTATTAATGAATGAAAAAATACAAATAAAAAAGAATAGATGCAAAGAGACACACTCATTAAAATGCTTCTGCCTCTATAGTATGGAGGGCTAAAATCCCCAGGGAGTCCTAACTCTAGCTCAGTTCTAAGAGTGTCAGGTCACACTAAGAAAGCTTCGTAAAGTGATTCTGAGGGTTTCCATGGACATTTCAGGTAGGTCAGATTTCAAAAGTCCAAAAGTAACTTCAGCAGGAGGCTGAAATGATTCACTATACTTACATGTTAGCTATAGCAGTCTGCTAGTTTCCTACAGAATGGACTTTTAACATATACCATGTCTACTATCACACAAATATTTCTATGTAGCTTTTCTGTTTAGCAGGATGGATGGAAATCATTAAATGCTAAATATTTCTAGCCTCTTTACTCATTAATCCCATTCCTCATGACAATAAAATAGAAAGAGATAAGGTGAATTATGAACACTATTTACATAAGCTGGACATATCACAAAGCAATTATATTTTATTGTATTATTCAGAGTGCTTTCTTTTTCCTCAGGCTTTTTTCTCTAGTTATTTGGAGAGTACTATATATAATTATTAAAATTTAGGTTTGAAGTAATAATGCTAAACTTCTTTGTTTAATTCACTATGTTTCATTCTCTTCTATATTTGCTACTAAAATATTCAAAAGCTATTTTTCGTCCAATATTAAAAAGTATTTTGTATATATTTTAATAATCCAGGTATTTAAGCATTAAAAAGGTAAAGAAAAATAAGTTAAACATGGTGATGCGACAAAAATGTAGAGCATGTCCTGACATTCCATTTTTCTTCAGAGTTGTGTTTGCATTTCCTCCTACGTCCCATAAGGAAACAGAGAGTTACAATCAATGTGTGATGACAAATGGACTCAGGGTTGGGTTTGCATTTCTAAATATATTGGCATTTGTAAGCTGGAAAAGATAGATGTAATCAACCACCCTCAGACAAAAGTAGGATGACTATTCTGGCAAAATGTTCAAACCACATTAAACCCTAATTTGAAATGATGTTTGAAAGAAAGTAATACAAATAGGACCAATTTATTTGCACAGCAACTAAAAATTGAACTCACTAGACATATTTAAGAGATGGAAACAATTAAATATGTTTGTTTCCTAAATAGACCAAGTATATTAGAATCTTCGAAGGTTAAAAAAAA
>RJWT010010298.1:0-24307 GCA_004365215.1 Cuniculus paca
ATTCAGATTGCATTCATTGTCCTGATAAGTTTCATTTCATTCCGATTTGTTGTTTTTTTTTTATTATACTTGATGGCATGGACAGCTATTTTAAAGATAACAAAATATATAATTGCAGCCATCGAGGATGTCCAGAAACCCTGTATGGCTTTCATTGTTTGTTTTGATTTTACTCTATTCTATATGGTTTGATTGTAATATGTATGAAGGTGTAGGCAACTATTCTGAAGATAGCAAATATTATGGTATGCAATGCTGTTCTGCTAATATCTTGAAATTCTGTATTGCTTACATTGTTTTGCTTTGTTTGTTTCATTTTGTTATGTTTTGTTTTGTTTCTCCTGTTTTAGTTTGTTGTATTTTGTTTGATTTTACCTATCCCTGATGGTATGGGCAGGTATACTGCAGATAACAAGAGGCATTATGGTAGCCTTACCGATTGCTTTTTACCCTGTTTAAAAGTCATGTACCATGTTCATTGCCTTGTTTTGATTGACTTTACTCTGTTTTGTTTTGTTTGACTGTATTATTTTCAAAAAGAAATGCCATTTCCACTATTCTAGAATTCCACATGCAATTTTTGTATCATTTGAAGTATTATTTGCATTCACTAGTAATGGCAGAAAACAACTATCAAGTGTTCTTACTCTACTAGCTAGATAATTACTATTTAACACTGACCTGTCTTTTCATTAAACACCTACTCATTTTCTTAATGTAAATCGCATCAAGGTAATTAAAGATGCAATTTCTTAAGGAATTAGTTTATTAGTGTAGCATAATGAACTAAGATGAAGTATAGTAACACAGTAGAATGTCTCATTGAATTTTTAAGGATTTTTAACTCATAGCTTATAGCATATGATTTATCATTTTTCAAATAGCATCCTCCTTTTAATTAGCATATTAATTTTTCATGCTTTTTTGAGCAAACAAGTAATAGTTCAAGTCTAATTTGGGGAGTAATACATTTATATTTTTTATATATGAAATTCCAAATTTTCCATGAGTGAGCATTTCCTACAAGGTAAAAAGAGTTTTAGTAGACATTTCCTAATAGTCTGGGAAGTTTTAATATATTAAATTATACATTAATGGTACATTTTTATGCCAAATACTTTGGACAAGATAGTTTCTCCTGCTCCTTTAATTCACATTCCAGTGTACATTGATTTAGGAGAAGGTCTGCTATAGTCTTATGGTTGATACATTGTGTCAACTTGAGAAGGTTAGGAGTTTAACTGAGAGACTCAGTAGGGAGCCAGGGTTGTTTTTTGTAAATATCCTCATCCTGTGCAAAGGAGTGAAAGGACATTTTGTGAGTGCTACACCCACCCTGAAAGTGGGGGGGGTGGGGTGGCCTGTGTACAAGATAAGGGAGGAGAAGAGGCTTGGTTTTATTTTATTTTATTTTGGCTCTGGCTGCCCCTTTTTTGCTCTGGCTGCTGCCTTGAAGTGTTGCCCCAGTGCCATGCCACTCTGCCTTGGAGCCAGCTTATTATGGACCTAAATCTCCAGAAACTGTAAGCTAAATAGACCTTTTCTTCTCTAAATTTGGGTGTCAAGTGTTTGTCTCAGCAACGAGAGAAAAGTAACCAAAACATATATGACTATATAAACTTACATACTTCAGGATCTGTAATAATCAAATAATTCTTATATGTTACATGACTCATTTATAATATTTATTCTAGGCATAGTGTAAGATAATGTTTACAAACTGAAATTTTATGTTTAGTTTTCCAATTTAGTATTTTAATTTCTTATGAATTCTTTGTTTTGAATTTATGTTAATATATGTATTTTATATATACACAATATAAATAAATAAATATTCACACAAACCTATGCAATAACACAAACATATGTAACATATGCAGACAACTTTGTCATTTTTTTTTCCAGATTGTTGTTACCACTGGTGACCTGCCAGCAGATTTGTACTCTACATAGCCTGTGACCCTATGATTATTTAAAAGCAAACTTCTTATTAGATATCATGTCTTGGTGACAAGAAAAAATAAATAAGAAAGTCGTGGATGCGAGATTTTTCAACAAAATCAGCTGATACATATAAGAATGCAACCTACCTAGCAATTTACTGCAGCAAAAGCCAAGCTAAACCATACTTGAATCTTGACCCAAGAAAACTGGGAGCTAATACATTTATGTTTTTTTAATTCACTAACATTTTGTTTATTGACTATCAAGGGGAGATTAACACAGTTCCCTATGTTCCTCACTGATTTTAATTACAGCCTTGTATTTATTTCAAATCTACGAACACCTAGTATTTCTAGATTTCTTTTTTTGTGTGTTTGTTCTCTTTTCAGCTACGGTCTACTCCTACATAATTCTGTTGTTATGATGTAGTACCCTTTCCTTTCCAATTCCAATATAGTATAAGGACATAACCTCTTCTATTTTAATACAACTAAATGCTGCATAATAATGTAATAAATAATTTTAAACAAACTGACAAGGATCAGACACTATTGTTTAAAAGGAATTCAAAATAGTAATCTTCAGTAGCAAATTTTTTGCCGTTTTTCTTAGTCTTATAGTGACAATGTATCTGAAGTCATTCCATTTAATATTACTTCAGTGTTTATAGAAAATGTATACAGCTTTAGGTCACTTTCACCAAATATCTGCAAGATGATTTTAAAGTGTCACCTTTTAAATAAAGAAGTATACAGTTAAACTTAAGTGACATAATAAAAATACTTCATTGAATTCTTTAACAAAAATCTCTAATGCAGACCTATAGATAGTTTTGTGTACTCTTTCTTCACTAAACCATTGTTTGATTTTCAATTTCTGCACCCTAACTCCTCTAAATGTTAAACTTGTGTCTCTTATTTATAGCATCATCAGCAGTCTCAAATCTTCCGACAAATTTTTCTTTCATGGGTTTTCTTATTTTGACTTCAAAAATTTATATTAAAAACTTTTCATATGTTAAACATTTTAAAATCCGCTTAATTATTTTTATGTTACTATTTGATGTGTTAATATTATATAACACATTTTATAATAGTTCATCCACATCAAAACTGTTAGAGACCATTATTAGGAAGGAACAGAAAACAGTAAGGAAATAAAGAAATTTTAGAGTATGCTTCGTTTCTTTGACCAACTGTTGAATGAACATATAATTTTTTGATTTTCACCCCTTTTAGCCTTAAACCTCCCTAAAAGAAAGCAGTCATTCGATAAAATGCTAGCTTTACACATGACCATAAGTATTAAATAGTCTAATCCTCTTGTCTGGATATTAAAAATGTCAAGTTCATAAAAGGGAATGTAATTTTAGTGATACATGATTGAAAATATCAGGACTAAAGATATGGCATTCTAAATTCCTTATACTAATGAAGTCTTACTAACAACATTTTCTAATGCAGGCTTCCTTTAAGGAACTTGTTCAATTTAGATGAACTGATTAAAATACTGAGGTATGATTCTTTCAAGAAAACAAGTAGGAATTAACTTTGGTTGAAACAATTTTATTAAATAATCATTCAGATTGCCACTACAAAAATGTTTGATTCTATCATCAGGAAGTTATATTTCAGGTTTAATGGAGGAGTTGGGTCACACTACATGTTCCTAGTAGCCCAAGCTCAGTAAACTAAGCAGAAATCAGTGAACATTTTAAGTAGATTAGTTCAGACTGTTAGTAACGGCTGTAAAATATCATTAATAAGGTAGGAGTGGATACTGTCACTTAAAGTGTGACTATTAATTTCAAGATAAATCTACTGTACTTGAATTCCCAATGTCACCAAGCTCCTGTAAGTATTCTCATCAGCAACTTTCTTATCACAGCTGCCTAACAGTCAGAAACGTTGAGTTCAAGTCCAGGAATGTGGACACCAATAGCCACAAACAACTAGGACCTGAGAGCATTCTTGGCAGCCTTCACAGGTAAAGGAAGAGTTTCTCAACATCACTTCTGCTTTCCATAATTCTTTGTTCTGCTTTGCATTGTTAGCACTACTTTAGGTTATTTTTACCTACCTATGGGTGTGAAAAATGTGATTTTTAGACATACTCCATGTTGCAACGGAGGAAATATAAAAGGCACTGGGAAGTCAGAATAGCCAAAAATAATATTCACTTTTGTGTCAATAGGGGGCATAAAAAAATCATATATAAAGAAAAATACTTAAAAATTTAAAAGTCTAGATAAGTATAATTATGATAATCTCATAATCATGTAATTTCATTAAAAATTAGTCATTGGCATATATGAAACTAACAGAGACAAGTTTAAAATAACATAGCTATGAAGTTGTTGTATTATACTTTAGATGAATTGACTATTGGCATCCTAAATACAATAACTGATATCAGTTAGGCTTTATGCCACAAGAAAAGATAGCAAACACATTATTGGAACTTAATGTCAGTTGACTACACATTTGTATGCGTCTCACCCATGGTTCTAGCACCTTTAAATCAAATATATTTGAAATAAAATTATATCTGCACTGAATATGTATAGACTTATTCTTGTAGCTATTCCCTACATAATGTAGTATAACAAATATTTATATAACATTTAAATTGTAGTAGCATTATAAGAAATCTAGAGATGATTTAAAAAAAGAGAAGGGTAAATTTTCTATTTACATTTAAGTAACAAAATGCTAAACTTCAAAATAGTAAACTGCAGGCTTGTTTAGTTTTATGTACTTTCAGAGACATAAAAAATGATAAGTATATGAGCTTATGGACATGTTAATTATATTATTAACAATAATCATTTAATATTGAATCATATATCAAAATATCCCAGTGTGCACTATAAAAGTATATGATATTAATTTAATAATAAATTAACTAGAATTAGGGAAATAAAGAAGTGTAAAAAGAAAAAATAAAATTGAACAAAAAATAAAAAGTATGTAAGATACATAGTTAATTTTAAAAAGATATAAGAAATTCAATAAATATTTCCTAATAATCCACTACAGCTCAAGTATTATATTAAGCTCTTCAAGGATATTTAGTATATGGGCAATATCAATTCTTTCATAAACATCTTAAAATTAAACATCCTTTAAAATCTCAGTTTCCAGGCATGATGGCACATGCCTGTAATGCTGGCACTTGGGAGGCTGATGCAGGAGGAGTGGGTCCTCATGAGTTCAGACATAGGGAGTTCAAGGCCAGACTGAACTACACAGAGAGATCCTGCCTCAAAAAGACAAATGATTATAATAATAATAATAAAATTCTCAGTGCTAAGTTATTTAAAAAGTTTCAGTACAAAAAAGTAACATCAAGAAATAAGAAAAATAAATTATTGTACAAAATTGGTGGGTTTTAATGATAATAAACTGAATAAACTGAAACATGAAAGATTAGACAATTTTTGCTTAATCAGAAATGCAAGTATTTGGAGCCAGTAGACAAAACTATTGCCTTTAATCTATGCATTTTCATACATTAATGCAGATTTCTAATTTAGACAAGTGAAGCAAAATAATTCTCCAAAATATTGATTTTTTTTATTATTTATATTTCACAACATACAAAGGCAGGAACATTTCAAATATTCAAGGGAAAATAAGAATAATGCAGTTTAAATGGTTCAGCTAATTCAATGGGTGGAAGTTGGATCTGATAGGTAACATTAACACTACCACCTGTGCAAGGGAAATCATTCAGCCAACCAGTAGGCACATGAGAATAGGACAGGTCTTGAATTATTTGAAAGAAGTAAATGAATGCTGAAACTTAGTGTTGAATAGTTAAACAAGCATTTCCTTGTTTTCAAAACCTAGAAGGAATGTTATCTTCTGATTTAAGTGAATGATATTTTGTTTCCTTCTTACCAAATCTTCTTTTTATAGCCTTTACAATTTTTGATGGAATAAACACAGATTTTTTTTATAAAACAAATTAAACAAATTAAAACAAATTAAAAATATCTGCACATGAATTTTAGGAGCTTAGCATTGTGAGTATGATTTTCCTCTGAAAACCATTCCATTAATAGTTTTTCTTATGCTTGGAGATTGCTTACTTCTAATTAAACTGTGCTCTGAAAGCTAATTGTTAACAATTGTCACTAATTTGATTAACCTGAATTTCAAATTTCAAATTTTATTAGGAAGAATTTTAGAAAAACGTATTTATCTGTAAATTTTTCCACAATGAATCAGTCATATAGTCCAACCAATTTGTATTTCATATTGGAGGAGTACTTTCTTTTTTGTAGTTTTTAATTTTACATCATTTTTAGTGACTATTGCCACAGTGACAGTGATATTGTATAGCATCAGCCACAACATTTTGAAAGTTACAATATGTCCAGTACTATCTGTAAAGTCAACAAATGTAGACAGTTTTAGCAGTAACCTGTTCGTACTTTTTAGGTTTCCCTATGAAGATGAAACACAAGGTACGTTTTTATTCAAATGTGGTAGTTTCAATATTCTCTTGCCTGATAAATATGACATGCTATAAATTTGATTGTGTAAAGTTGGAAAAGTTCTGCATCTTATCTCATTTTTTTTATAGCTATGCTACTGAAATAAAAATGTCAGTTTTTATCTACATATCTTTCCATCAGTTAAAATCAACTTAAAATATATATCTCCTATTTTATCTTTGTGTGCTTAACAGAAATTTAGTAGCATTTTGCAATCAAGATGAGCTTGAGATGAACATTTAAATCACTTAATTACTAAATTTGCATACCTACACCTATGTATATCATATCTTTTAGAATTTTTAAAATAGTTTTTGCAATAAAATCCTATAACTGAGTTATTCAAGTTAAATTCATCAAAAGTAGTCATTATGACTCAGAGTAATCATATAAATCTGATTCAGCATGATTTTCCAAGAAAAAAAGTATTGAAATTTAAAATAGCCAATATTTTTGAAGAAAAATTTTCAAATTTCTACTTAATAAAACACCTATTCAAATTCTTCAGCTACTGAAATGTACTTAGAGAATTTCATGGTTCCTGGGTAAGGAAGACTATATTCTTAACTAGAAATATCCTTACCAAGTAAATATTTTTAAAAGGAATTTTAAGAATGTTGGTGTTGTGTTGTATTAGTGCTAATTTTCCCACCATCATTAATTGCAAGTTTGAGAGGAAATGAAAGTATTCATTTTCATAGATAATTCATGTTCATTCATTCTGGGAAAGCTGTACATACAACCACTTTCTCAGAGCTAGCTCAAGAACTAGATCTGAATAAGAGTAATGCAAGGGATACAAAGTGAGAAACTGTCATAGAAAATACTCTGGAACAGAGACATGCTTGTAAAAAACTAAGGGGTGCAAAGATGTCTGGAGGGTGGGGAGGCATAAGGGTATGAAAAAGTGAGTGATAGACAAAGGGAAAAAATTAATTTCATGCAATCGCAACAGTGGTCTCAGAAATTTCAAAGAGCAGAACGTAGTTGTTCCAGTTGGGGTAAGAAAGTAGAGACTGGGTCTTTGAATTCCTACAAAACTACACTTTGAAAACAGTTTGTCCATGGTGAGACATGTAAGGCTGCATGAGGAAGCTGTTTTATTCATGTGAAATTCAACATTTTATGGGTTCCTAATATTTCTGTACACTATGAGCGAGGTATTAATTCCTTGGTCAGCAATGTTGGAAGAATGAGATTGTAATTTTCTGTACACCAAAATGCATTCTTAATGTCCAATACAAGAGCAATGGCAACTCCAGCTAGACCAAAAGCTAGCATACTAATGTCTATTACAAAAGACTAGAATAATCCTTAGACAAAGGTTTTCTTATGTGACACTACCAAATACATACATATATATCCCCTGCCCTTTCTTATGCCACTAATTTTAGAATTAATATTGATATTTTGATAGCAGTAATTTCAGAGTAATAAAGGGACCATTTTACAGAGACAGAAAATTAATGTGTTATATCAGCTTCTATGAAACTATGACCAACTGACTTAGTAGTTTGGGGAAAGAATACTGTCTCAGACATGCTTTCAGTAGCTGAGTGAAGGAATGCCACAAAGGACACCTCAGTAGTGAATCAAGATATGCATTCAAAAAGACATAGAAAATCTAGTATACGGTATTCAAGAAAAAATAAAGATTTGGGCGTCAGCCTGACAGTGTAAGGGAGGCATTAACAGGTACGTGGAGAGCAAAGAAGAGAGGAAAGAGAGTGAGAGGAAGAGAGAGAACCTAAAAAGCATAGGTGCAGAGGAAATCTTTGAAAGTTTATATAAGAAATAAAATAGTTAAGTCATTACAAAATTAAATTGAAAATTAGGACATTTTCACAAATGTGCATGATGTTTAACGCAGTGTCGTAGCAAATACAAAATAAACTAAAAAAAGTGCTTGTATCATCAAATTTTTTCTGTTATTGATTGAAATCATAGTCCCACACATACAATTCTTCTCTTGAAAAGAAATTGATAACTACTGAATTAGGTTAAATAACTATCAAGTTTAAGTACTATCATATATCAGTTAAGAAATTGCGGGCTGGGGATCTAGCTTAGTGGCCTAAATGCCTGCCTGACAAGCGCAAGGTCATGAGTTTGATCCCTGGTGCTGCAAAAAAAATAAATAAATAAAAGAAATTGCTAGTCGCCAGTGTTGTACTTAATTTTATGTATGAAGTTTTCTTGAATGCTATATTATGGCTTTATATGAAGAAATAACTGGTCATTATTTCATGAAAAAAATGCACAGAAGAGCCTATAGCAGCATTTTGAAGACACTGATTGATTATGCTGAAACAAAAGATAGCCATATATGATATTTACCCATAATCAACCTCTACTTCCTTTGATTGTTGAAGATAAATTAATATGATCTGAACTCCTATTTATATCCTTTTTATTTTTTTATTTATTTAATTTTTTTTGTCTTTTTGAGACAGGGTTTCACTATGCAGTTGAAGCAGGCCTTGGGCTCACTTTGTAGCCCAGGCTGGTCTCGAACTCAGCGATCCTCCTGCCTCAGCCTCCTGAGTGCTGGGATTATAGGCGTGCGCCACCACACCTGGCTTTTTTATATCCTTTTAAATACAAAGTTATCATGTACTGATTAATTTAATTTTACATTTAAAAAAGGATGCCAGAAAAGAGACTTTACAAATAGTACATTGTATTACCAATTTGTAGAACTCTTTTCAAAATCTCATTCATTTTTAATTTTCAATGGACTATTTGGATTTGTTTGTTTTCAATGAATCTTGAAAAAAGCAGCAATGTTTATACATTTAAGGATAAAAATACCTGTGTTCATATTTTCCAAGTTAAAAAATTACAAAAGTCCTGAATTTAAGTTAAAATGTGGGAAAAAACAGGTATATTTCTGATAAACAGGAACTTGAGAGAAGCTATTCATTTATTTAGTTATTTAGTAAAAATAGGTTTATATTTAACCCAATAAAATTTTTGAGGGTAGCAGCTTTAGTTTTAAATCATTGCAATGGTAAGTTTTAGTTGTCAAGTTGGATTGTTCACCGTGTACCTAGGCATTTTGTCAAATATTCTGCTAAGCTTATCTATGAAGACGTTTCTGCTGGAGATTGAATAAAGTGGATAGCCCTCAGCAAAAGAGATGGACACACGCAGTCAATCGAAGGCCTAAATACGACAATAACAACAACAGCAACAAAAATCGTAAAGAATGAACTTATTTTCCTGACTGCATAAACTGAGACAGTAGTTATCTTCTGCCTTAATATCAGAAGTTACAATATATGGTTTGCTTGTTCTCCTATCTTCAGACTCGGGATGTAATTATACCAGCTACTCTTCTGAGTCTCCACTGGTGACTAATCTTGAGATTTCTCATCCTCGAGAATAATGTGAGTTAATTCCATAAAGTGAAATTTATGTATGTATAAACTACGTATTACAATGCAGTAAGGCGTACTCAGTGAGAGTGAGTGAGATGGTGAGATAATTATTTTAGAACTCATTTCTCTGGAGAATTCTAACATAATCATATTTGAATACTGATTATATTTTTACTATAATAAAAAGAAAAAAGCTACAATTATCTGTAGGCTCTAACCTATTCATGATTTAGATTTTCATAGAACTAGTAACATAACTATTGGTATAATATGGCAACTTCCATGAAAGTAGAATTTTGTACAATAATTTACTGTTATATAAACACATACCTACCTGACCAATTTAAATAATTGTCCATTTGTAATACTGCCTTATTCAGAGTTCACAGGAAGGAGTGAATTAATAAGTTATTTCATCATGAGAAAGGTCAAAGTTTCCTGTAATGACAGAATGATAAAGAAGATTGACATACATATCGGGGTCAAAGTAGTGGCTTTCTTTACCATCAGTCTTTGACAGTAAAGGGACTGACCTGAAGTTCTTGACAACTTTCACGATGGAAAAGTCTCTTCCCACGCCCAGCTTCATATTTTAGTTTAACATTAAATGCAATTTTTGAGCATGTCTGAATCAGTTCAGACATATCATGTAAAGTACAGTACACATGTAAGTGTAAACAAGAGTAAGTCTATAAAAGAAATGATAACAGCTGCTTTTTAAATAGATAAAAGTAGAACTGAGCATGAGATTGTTAATTTGGAATGCTGCAAAGTGGTTTGTAATAGACAACCTTAAATTTTCCAGAGTGACATTTTTCACTGACTGTTCTTTCAACTTGAAATACATTTTTTTAATATTAAATTATTAGCCTGTAAAAATATCTGTTGCTTACAGCACGGTCTATTAAAATAATTTCCATTTTTCTTATTTAACTTATTTATTCAATACTCACATTTAAGCTAAATATGTTTTTATATAAATGTGTTGTCCTCTTAAAAATAGGAAGGCAAAATATGGTTTAAATATCTACATCTATTTTGTGCATCTTTTTGTGCTAAAACAAGAGGATTTATATAGGAAACAAAAAGGAAAAATATTTTCTTTAATCTTGTAAAGGTAACTTTAAGGTATGTAGGATGCTAATACTTTAAAATTACACAATTTTATGTCACATTCTATAATAAAATATATTGACTTCATCTGTACTCAGTATATCTTGTTACTGTAATAGCATTCAATGTAGTCAGAAACAGAAGTGTTTGTTTAATACTTGTCCCTAATATATGCACATGACATCAGCATTTTAATCTCTCAATATTACCCTAGGCTTCTTTGTTATCATTTTCCTTTAGAGAGAAGTCTGACCTATTTTCAAGGCTCCATTACAGATCACATATGCAGATGTCATCTTTGCTACATTATTTTCATTATGTACATAGAATCTCTGTGCTGGATAAGTTGTACAATGCATAAATTCGAATAAAATTATTTTTCATCTCTATCAGAACACATATATAGATAGCCTAAGATGAAGCAGAGAAAAATTCAGGCACTGCCACAGAAATCAATTATAGACTATTTTCTCATAGGACAACTTTTGCATTAAGTGCTGGCAGATGTCCAGCTCCTATGAGGAATATCCTCCTTCTCCTGACCTTGAAAAAAAAGAAACTGTTGTAACAGTGGCACCCTTGACGAAGACTGGCCATTGAAATGGTGGTTTTCTTCTCAAAAATAGATAGAGGCTTTGGTTTTAATTAAGGATTTTCTGTTTTCAGGAGTTGCTGAAGAAATTAACAGAGGTTCAGAGGCAAATATACTCAGTTTGGAAAGCAGAATTGGCAATAAATAACTCACTATTAAATAGAAATCTTAATTCCAAATTCCAAAGACATGTACTCTGGAGATGAGTGGTGTTTTGAGTGAATTTATTCTTCAGTTTTTTTCTTTATATATATGGATATTTTGTGACCCATTCTCGAACACTCTGCACAGGTAATATCTGTAACTCCGTAAATCTCTTTTCACTGAAAATGAAAGTTTGAATTTAAGCCCAGTTCTCGGAGGTTAAGGGTCAGGGGTTTTATTCACTAAGCCACCAAACCCCTTATTTCAAGTCTTCTGAGTCCAGGTATTTCTTTGTGACAGAAGACACTCATGAGGAATTATGTGCTGTGCCTGAGGGTGAAGAAACACAAGGAAGAGGGCCTTATTAACAGTACATGTGCTGCAGCTGGACAGATTCTGACCTTCACAATGACGCAAAGGCAAAGATGAATGTAAAAGAGCTTCACTGCTGTTAAGCTTTGTAGTGAGGTAATGTTTAGGACCTTAAAAAAACTGTTTATCAGTACAGGCAGTATGAAAAGAATGCACTATTGGTCTTAAGGAAACAAGCTCAAAGACAGAAAACTAAAAATCGTAGGTCAAAGAAGACACTAGGGATAAGAAGTGTGAAGTGGTTGGTAATCTTGTTTGATATTGTCTGGTACTGTTTTTCTCTCATAAATGGTTAAATTGTCAACTCTATTGCTTTTCTTGTCATGGAAACACAATGCTTACTCCCCATATAAAAATCCATGATTTTTACAGGTTAACTTTTAAAGCTGGATTTTCTTTGGAAATAAATGCAGCAAGATTTAAACAGACAAAGAAAGAAATGAGTAAATATAAATATTTCTAATTCAATTGTATATTGCATAGTAAGTTAACATTGCAAAGTATTATAAAAATAAGGTGAAAGAACCATTCTGTTGTCTTAAATTCGCTATTGACCAGAGAGCATTACCTGCAATAGAATTACGAGATCGTAAAAACATTTATCTTCAAGTAAAAAATATTGTCATATATATCTTTTAACTTTTACTTGTAAATTAAAATATCTCTTATATTATCATCAGCAAAATGTTATCTTATTTTCCCTGTTTCTCACTACTGTGCCCAAACATCTTGGCTTATCTTGAGGATAGTCAAATCCAAAATGTTTTAATTCACCTTTCAATGCCAGAGAGTTGACCGGGCTGGAAAGCCCAGTGTAATCACAGCTTCTCCAGCTGCCAGAGATGTCAGTCACAATGACCCAGGGAAGTAGCTCAAAAACTATTTTAATCCTAAAACTGAAAAAAAAAATCAAAGTCACCAATGTATGTAAGGAAGATCTAATATGTAATCTTAATTCATCATAGTACCACGTTTTTTAAAAATCCTTATAAATTTATCTTATTAAATTTGTCAGCACACAATGTTTCTTCACTTTCCAGTTTTTCTTATTTCAAATAAGAACATTTAAAGTTGGAAAAATTATATTTGATAATACATTTATAATGAAACGTTAATTATTGAAAATCTTTCTAGGCGATAAGAAATTCTATACAATTTCTATATTTCAAAGTATATGATCAGTTTTATTGGCCTTATATATATCCATTATCCTGTTTTAATTACAGCAAGCATCTATTAACTTCAAGTAATTGAAAGGATTTTTAACTCTGATCCAAAATATAACCACTCTGGTAAACTGGCTGTTTTGAGCAAAAGGCAATCTCTTAGTGTTATTACTGAAACTGATATTTCATTCACTGGAAATACCTTACAGAAAAGAAAGAACCAAACAGAATTAAAACTAATAGTTATTATTTCAAAAATTGTGATTATAAAAACAAAAATAGAACTTTGTTCAAAGTTCACCTACTTTTTCTTAAACAATCTCCCCTATTTGTCTCCAAATGTGTGGAGATACTGGAAAAATGATGACACTAAGAAAACGATTGTCTTATAGATGAAAAGAAATAGACACCAAAACCCTTGGAGGATCTGATTTCATACCCTGCCCAGCTTCAGACAATTCCTCATTCGTTGACATGATAGACTGATCCTTTACCGGATTTCTAAATATTAAACTCAAAGTATATCAATAACTATTTCTAACACCTCTAACTCCATTTGAAATTTGGAATTCTCTGGATGACATTTTATTGCCCCTATCTCAGGCCACCTCAACATATTCAGGATCTCTAATATCCATAAAACTTTTCCAACTTATGATTTCTCAGAAGTAAATATTTTACATGCTTTTTAAGTGAGGTTAATGGTACTATGCAAACAATGAGGAATTTTTTAAAATTTCTTTAAACTCATACCAAAGCTAAAACTTTGTATTTTCTCTAATGGAGACTTAACCTAACTTAATATCTTCTAAAAGAGATACAACTTTAAAAGAGATCCCCGAAAGTCACTTGACCTCCACTGCAAATGAGTTTGGACTGCTACTAAATGCAAAGCCCATGCACACTTCTATTTTATACAAGGAATTAGACATTTCATATATGCCAAATATCCATTTCTCAAGATGCATAATAAGAGAGTAAATAATGGATTATGACTTTTAGTAGAGTATTTGTGTCTACACTTTCTTACCTTGTAATATGCCAATCTTATCACTACCAAAACGGAAGTTTGACTCAGAAGGGAAACAAATCTGTCAACTTCTAAAACATCTAAGTCATAAACTCCTGTAATTTCTTGCTGCTTCTTGAGCCCTATCCCTGAAAATATTGTTACTTCAAATCTTGCTAATGCAGCCTGGTTCACAGTAACAGATATCCACTTGTTTTCTTTTCAATTTCTTTTCAACTGACTTAAAATTCCTCTTCACATATGTATTTAGAGGTAGACATTTAACATGAATTTGTATACATCAATGATATTGCAAATATTCTTCAATATTTTCAAAAGTCTTTAAAGAACCCTAAGTCTTATCATCTTTAATCAATGCTTCACTCTTGTTTAGAAGGTTGATGACTTTTGCTCTGCAATTAAACTAAATAGAGTTCTCTAATGGAATTGCACATTCTCTTAAAGCTTCTAATTATGCAAAGCCACAAAACCTCCCATTGTAAATTTCAATAGGTACCGATAATTATCATCAGTTTAAAAAATTTTATATCTTGGGGCTTTCACATATGATCCCAAAATACCTGGGTCAAAACAGACCGACTGCTTCATAAATTTCTAGGACCTATTGGCTATTTTTACTAACGTATTCTTAATTTTGGAGTCTTTCTAATCTATGCATTTATGTCTTCTTCTCAGATCCTTTCTAAGATCCCATTTCCTGTAATCTGGAAGTAAAAGTATTCTTTGATGTCTTAAAATTAGTATGGCCCTCATTTCTGGCTTACCTAATTTTGACACAAAAATAACAAAATTCTGCAGGTATTCTAGGACAAGTGTTTTTGTATATGTCTTACAGAATTGGTCTCACAGCAACCCCATCCTCATGTCAGCTGTATGTGTTACCCTGAACAACAGCACTGTTACCTTAGGTTCTGCCATTCACCTGTTTTCCCCTTGCTACATCTGTTCTCTTATAACTTTATTAGAAACAATAACTTCACTTGAAAATGATTTCAAAGTGTGAATGGCTCTGTTACAAACCCACTTAGAGAACCAAGATTTACTGTTATTTTTAATGGTAATATAATTGAAATTTTAGGGCAATCTAATAATTGTCCATGCCATAATATCCTTACATGAGACACTGGAGACATATTCTTTGCCTGTTGTAAAATTAGCCAAACTGCTGAACTCAGCTACTAGAGTTTTCACACTGGTAAATGGAAAAATTTACTGCCACTATGTGCAGGAATCTAGTAATATTTTGGAGTCCATCGTATTGTCAAATTTAGAAATTTCAAGATTCTTAAATCCACATTATTATCCATGGTCATATGATTGGTACCTTATTATATGTGATTTACCCCTCTGATAAAGTCGACATTGTTCACTGTCCACCTCATAGTAGCAAGACTAAAGCGGTAACTATAAGGGCCAATAGGGATTCCTGGGCTGATCGGCATGCATTACTATGCTTTCTTCACACATTTTATAAGCCCTTCTTTATTTTTGATTGATATTGTTGATTACCGAGCAAACACATGAAAAAAGATAAATGGATATAGAAGGATGCCAAATAATCATTGGATGGCTTACACACTGAGCCAAATGGATGTCCTTTTGATTTGTGTTTGCCTCACTTCACATTGTGTACATGTGCATATAGAAATAGTTTTAGTACTAAAAGTCAACTAGTTCTTTCCTGACATCTACATTATCATGACATTCAAGACCAAATTATTTTCCATTAGACTATAGTCACCTCATTATCTTCAGGGTATTGGTTCAAGGAGCCATGGATGACACCAAAATTTGCAGATTTTCTAGTATCTTGTATAAAATGACATAGTAGTTACATATAACCAATCCAAATCCTATTGTATATGTGAAATCAGCCGTGATATCATCTGTGATAATCACAATAGAATATATACATATATATAGTATTTGCAATATTGTTTAGAGAATAAAAGGTGAAAAGCCTATATATATATATATATATATATATATCTCCAATACAGATTCAGTTTTTAAAACTGGTTTTTATCCAATATTGGTGGAATCTGTGAATGCAAAAACCCCAAATATGGAGGGGTGTTTGTATTTGCCAATCTCACCATTTTTCTAGATGAAGTCAATATACCTCAGCAATCTTCTGAAGTCTATGTCATCCCTAGCACCAATTCAGGTAAATTTTGTACATTTACCTCCAGTTTTAGACCATATGTATTTTTGGTGATGATATCAGGTGATTTTACTTCTAAAAAGTTAAGAGACAGTAACCGTTGCTGGTTTCTTGTTGTCAGACTTGAAGGCCTGTAATGCTCTTTTGTTTTATCTGGTTTTATATTACTTTGTTGTGTTTGAGTTTATTGTCTGTAAATGTATGAACAACCATTTTGAAGAAAGCAAGAGATACTAGGGTAACCATTGTGAATCTCCTGTTGTTATGTTTTGAAAACCTGTATAGCTTGCAGTGTTCTGTTTTGAATGTTTGACTTTATTCTGTTTTCTTTTGGTTTGTTTTGTTCTGTTTTGTTTTGTTTTGTTCTATTCTCTTTAAAATACAAAAAAAGTTAAGAGACAGATGAGATTATAATCTGCAATATGTACTCCAAATCTTTTTGTCCTTTATGTTTACATAAATTTTTAAAATTTGAGAACTAGTTTGAATATTACACCAAAACCAAACTAGATTTTCTATAAATGTCCAGGGTTGTTTATAGCTACATAGCTTGTAATAGCTAAATTTTGGAAACAGCACAAATGCCCATCAGCCGATGAATGGATAAAGAAAATGTAGGGCTTTTCTTATACAATGAAGTGCTGCTCACCCACAAAAAAGGATAATATCGAGACATTTCTAGGTAAATGGATGCACCTTAGGACCACACTCTAAAGTGAAATAAATTGGACCCACATGTGTAAGTATGAGAAACCGAAAGTGTGAATAATGACCATAATGTGTAATAGATATTGAGGAATAGTAAGAAAATGTTCAGGTGTGAAGGAGAACTAGGGAGGACAGGGAGGGGGGTTAAGAAGTAAAGGAAAAGAAAAAAAGTGAGAAAAGGAAAACATGGAAACAAAGCTTTTGTAAATAGGGGAGGGGAAGAGGTTTTAAAGGGAGGGTAGGGCAATGGAGGAAAAAAGAAGATATATCACGTACAGGTACAAATTCCTTATGATGACTATGATCATTATGTATACCTAAAATGTGCCAGTAAACTTAATTGATTAAAAAAAAGAAAATGAATACTGACCAAACCCAAGGGAAAAAAATGTTAAATGCACTGGAAGTTTTACTATACATAAAAATAAAAAGATCAAGAATATAATAAGGTTAATAATGTAAGATAAATTCTTGACTAATCACAGAACTTATGAAAATTAAATTATTTCAGCATTGAAGAGTTAATTCTAGGTAGAGAAAAAAAAGAAATATGCTATGGCAAAATCATAATACCTAGAAAATATAAAATGTTTGAAAATGCAGCTATATCTACTTTTAATTAGTAAAGCATAAATAAATTGGGAAAATAATTTGTTTTCAAACAGAGAATTCTATGATGTAATTTAAGTATATGAAATGTTATTAGAAGAAGAATATTGAACAATTGTTTCAGTATCAACTACAGGTATGACATAACCAAGTGATCCACTAAATGATAAATGTGAATACTGTGTCCATACTAAGAAAGTAGCCAATTTAAGGACTGACACAGTGGAACACTCAATGAGGTTTATAATTTTAAAAACACAGATACTGTACTTACAGTAATTCAGTAGACATAATGTAGACAGTAATATGAGGCATGAGGAGGGAAGTGATTTAAAGAAGTAAGTTAAAACAGAATGACATAATAAACAACTTTTTTAAAATGTAGATTTTATTGAAAGAAATGTATTTCTAGCCAAATTAATCTTTTTTAAGTTTTCTGGAGGATTATAATTCTCTTTTGTATGACTAGTGTTAATATTTGGGAAAAACAGTGTAAATAACTGTGATGAAGATAATTCAGGATTATCAGAATGAGGACCAGATGTGGAAGTTAATATTCTGCCATTAAGACAACAACCTGGTCCAGTGGTTTAGAGTTTTTAAATTCATCATTTTGTTCATTATTTATACATGTCTGTTGGCAGCTTGCCAATCATAATGTATGCATAGAGACAAAATCCATATAATTAGCAGTGAATGACCTGTTTTGGCTGAAAATCTCTCTTCAATACATTAGAAATGCTTATTTTTAAGCAATTATTTTTTATATAATTCTTTCTAGAATGGATATATCTGTCTCTATTGAACTTAAATGTCCATACCAAATACACATTATACATTCTTCCTAAAATTATTAGATTGCTATTATTAAAGGTGCTGGGAGACTTGGGCCACATTCATTGCTTTTTGTAGAATGTTTGCTAATCTTACAGGACAAAACATTTGGGATAGCCATCAAGAAAAAAAATAGTGCTGACTTTCAGTGTCTTATAGTTGACTATATTTTCCTGTTTTATTTTATGTGTTTTGAGTTGCATATGTACTATATTTCATAGTGGATTTTAGCACAGGATCCAGATGTTCCTGACACATCTATTTCCACACCTTTATATAAATGAACTTCAAATGATTCTGGCAACTGCAGGGACTGCATTAGTCACATAAAAGGTACATATTTTTGTCTTGTCTACACAGGGACCATCTATGTATAACTAGATGTCGAGTAACTAGTCATTTTTTATGTGTCCTCGAAATGATGTTATTTACATAGTACTGATTTGCTATGCCTGGCCATCTGGTTATAGATGAAGTGCTGTAGTGTCTCTATTTTTATTCTATTTGCCTTTGTTTAAAAGAACTTTCTAAACATTACCAATACCAAATGTTCTATGATTGTTTATGCTAATAGCCTGGAAAAGTATTATATGTTTATCCCAGGTCGTTGCATAATACACTTCTAAATTTACATACCATCTGATTTTTAGCCAACTTTGTAAAGTGATAAAATTAAATAAATGTTATGGTGTTTTATAGATGTTGTATGACACACATTATTTCTTAATAACTGTGAGAAACTGTAGATACACACCACCTGTTCGTTCTCTAGTTAAGATCCAGTCTGGTAGTTAAAAGCTCAGGAAAAGCAGTCAGGAATGTTTTAGGACAAAAAAAGATTAAATATATAATGAAATGAGAGAATTTGGACAAGGTATAATACATTTAATACTAATTTTTTATCTTCACAGTGAGGATAATTTATATAATTTATATAATTATATAAGTTAAATGTAATTGATGATGCTAAGTAAATTAGCCTTACCCTATTAAGCATAGGCTATCTATAGATATGCATATATATTAAAAAATATATATGCAAAATTATACAAATTTAAAGAAGTTGCCTTTGTATCACTTCTCATTATAAATAAATATACTCCAAATTTAATATTAATATCAACTATTAGTATATTTTCTTATAATGGGTTTATAAAAGATCACAGGAAGTATGTGATACCGTGTTCTGCAGTTTTAGAGTACTATTAAATATTTGAGAAAAATACAAAAATATACCTATGACCAATGTGTACTTAGAATTCACCTAAATATTAAAATATAACTTTAATATTTTCATAAATTTTCAGAGAAGGTCCACATACACAGATGATCTCATTCACAAGACATCCACAAATGGTAGCCCATTATCCGTACAGCCACAGGATATTTAGTTGAACTCTTACACACTTTCTTGGTGAGCATTTGAACTTATCACAAGACAAATTAGTTGGTGGTGCCAAGAGTTTTGGTTTGTTGACATCCTAGCTAATACTTGTTTTTTAATAGTTTTAAATCTGCTGTATGTCAGAGGACAACACATTGCTTCAATATGAATCATTCTGATAGTGTGCAAACTTCAATAGTTCTCCGTACATTTATTCAATATGCATGTACCATATCCTCATCTCTGTTTCCAGTGTTTGAGTGGAAGATGAATAGTAGCAAAGAAAAATTATAAAATCCACTTGTACAGTAGCATTTAGACTTATGAATGTCACTTAAATTCTCGGTTTTTAACTTTTTCATTTGTAAAAAAAAAATAGGACAGGAATAATGCCTACTTTGCTTAGTTATGGTGAAGCTATCAAGTAGTTAAAACAAAATCTGAAACAAAGTAAACATGTAGAATGTTTGCTATAATTATGCTTTTCTCATTTTTCTGA
Source organism: Cuniculus paca (assembly GCA_004365215.1). Classification (NCBI taxonomy): domain Eukaryota; kingdom Metazoa; phylum Chordata; class Mammalia; order Rodentia; family Cuniculidae; genus Cuniculus; species Cuniculus paca. The sequence continues at coordinate 20,441 of RJWT010010298.1, forward strand.
ACATCCTCTTATTAGCATATTAAAATTTGTTATAAACAAGTAAGGCACTTTTAATTATAAAAATTGCATCTATCTTGTCATTTTTTGTCTTTTCTATCACATTTTTTATTCTCTAGGGGAAGTGAATTCATTTAGTGAAATCTTATTTTAAATTTTAAAAACTTTTACAGTCTGATTACCAATGTTTACTTCATAGAGGAAATGTTAGCCATTTACAAATGTATACAGACCATTATGATGTCACTTGAGATATTTCAACTTTCTCAACCTATGCGTCACTTTTTCTGAAATATAGTTAATTTATATGTAGGCACATAAGCATCTGTTCTCCCTTTTCTCTTCACTACCACATCATTTACTTCTTATCTATTTTCTAGCTAAAAACCATCCACTCTTGCTATAGTATTACTTTCTTTCTTCAAACTTTTCAATATTATTGGACATTTGCTGTTCCATATGAATTTTAAAATTTCTCAGCTCTCAACACTAAATTCATTTAGAGTATTTCCTTAGATTACATTTTAATAGGGTAAAATGTAACATTAGTATATTAACTCTTCTCTTTAATCATGAAAGAATTTTCCCAACCTATTTATCTCTATTTTTTCCAATAATATTTTATAATCTTCCTTGAATTTTTGTTAAACTTATTCCTAATTTCTGTGTCATTAATATAAATAGAATTATTTCTTGCATTAAGTTGTAACATGTATTGTATTGCCATACAATAATGCTAACAAATACTAGTTTTTCTTTCATTTAACAGTTTTGTTTCCTTTAGTGCAGAAAATGAGACCAACATGCTGATTGTATGTGAGAAAAACATGATCTTTCCCTAAATTTTATGCTGTCTTTTTATTGATGAATTAAAATAACCTCTAAGTCCAGTTCAAGAAGCTCACAAGAACAGGATACTTTACAGATGCAATCTAATGTATGATCTTTGTTGAAATATACTTACATAATACAAATAAAAAAGGCTGTTTAGTACACGTGAAAAATGATTAAATACCCAGATAACAGAACCTGGTGAAATCCAAAAGATTGTTCTTGCTGTTGCTCTGTTGGAGACATTTTTTGCCTACTTTTTTAAAATTGCTATTTCAGGTAGGATTTGAATCAATACTTCTCAGATACTACTCTGCAGTTTGGAGTCACCATATTGCTGTTGTTACAATAACTAGGAAAAAGTGTTAGTATTCATCAGGAGGTGAAAGTTCATTTATACTGCTTTCTGTCATGAATTTCTAAGAATTTAACAGAAAAGTTGATTGCATTGTAATTCTGGGAAATGTATTCTTTAGGTTTGAAGCTACAACTATAGAGAGAAGAAGTGTGCTGAAAGATGAAAGGCAGACATTGTAAGATCAGCCCTCTCCAAAATAATGACATTTTCTTCTTTCCTTAGTTTATTATAAACATGTGTAAGTCATGGTATGATATTTAAGTACAAACACAATTGTTTCATATGTCTGGTTTTCAACCTGTATATATGATAATTAACTTTATAAGGACTGATGAGATAAATAAATGAATCCAATGCTGAAGAAAGAAGAGATGGAGGGAAGGAGAAAAGGAATTAAAGTGTGTGTGTACATTCACAAAGTTCCTACAGTCAATGAATCATTATGCACTGAAAGATGAATTAATAAAAGTAAAAAGAATTTCAGAAAATAGAACTTCCAGAAATATGGCAGAACAGTAAGCAGCAGAGTAAACAGACTGTATGAGAGAAACAGTTCAGATGCTGGAATATAGCATCATGGAGAGAACAAGAAGGAAGGAAGTGGGCCCCCTGGACTGAGGAAGAATAAAATGTGAATTGAAGCCCACAGAGAGAATAAAAAGAAAAACTTAAATGAAGAAGAAGGTTGTAACTGGTGGCACCTTTGCCTGGAGCTGGTTTCACCCTGCGAGAGGATCTGTTGAGCCTGGGGACGGACAATCATGGTGGTGATGGCTGCTGGCAATCCCAGAGGTCTCTGTGGAGAGATGCAGTGATGGAAGAGAGTGGTGGATGCAGAGGTCTGTGCTGGCTGGTGGTGAGTGCAGGGGACTCAGTCCTCATGCAGGAGAGAGCAATTGGCAGGGAGTCATTTTGGTGTCTGGCAGGATAAGCCTGGAGCCAGGATCAGTGCCTGCTTCTTCCAGCAGCTCCAGGTTGGGGGCACAACAGTGAAAGTTTCTGAGACTGAGTCCTGTTCCCCAGTGCATTCCAGACAACATCATGTAGGTTCCTAACCAGCTTAATCAGCAGGCCCTAGTTGGCTCCTATCACAGGCAAACTCCAAGTGTCCTTGTGGGTCAGTGCCCAGCTCAGTGCAGAAGCACAAATGGCCACCATCAGATACCCATAGCCAGCACTAGCTAGAAGAACCAAACAGTCTTGCTTTGAAGAAATTGTAGCCAATGCTGGAAGTGCCTGGGTTCACACTACCCACATGGAAGGAAGAAATCAGGAATATGTGAAGGTGAAGAAGGAAAATGCAACCTCTAGCATCCAACCCAAGCAGCACAAGTACAGGAGAGGTAAACACGGAAGAGATCAGGAGTTGCACATCTGAAATGTCTGAAGTGACATCAACTGAAGTAAAGAAACAACCTCATGAGGCTATAAGAGAGATTAGAACAGGAATACTATCCCAGGTAAGAAGAAATGAAAAACATAATAAAAGAACTAGTAAGCAACTCTAAAGAAGACAAAGATAAAAAAGTAGAGGAGCATAGGAAAATGAGGGAAACCATGAATGAACAATATAAGACATATTTAGAATGCATGAAACAGATTCAAAGAGATATCCAGGAAATTAAAAACTCCATTGAAAGCTGGCAAAACCACTTGAAAGAAACTAAAGATAGACTTTTAAACCTTGAAGACAGGTTTTCAACTTGTGATCACAAAAGGAAAGATCTCTTAAAAATAACAACGAATCAGGAAATAACAATTCAATGGCTGCAAGACAACTGAAAGAGATATAACTGAAGAATTAAAAACGTGAGTGAAAAAGCAAAGGTCAAGACAAATGACATCAGTACTCTATTTACAGATATAATTTCTGAGAACTTCCCAAGCATGGGAAAAGAAAGTGACATTCAAATAAGTGAGGCATATAAAACTCCAGCTAGCCATAACCAAAACAAATCTATACCCAAACATATAATAATCAAGATTCCAGAAATTCAACACAGAACACAATATTAAAAGCTGTTAGAGAAAACAAACAGATCACCTGTAGGAAAACGCATCGGAATCACAGTCGACTTCTGAACACAAACCATCAAGTCAAGAAGAGACTGGAGTGAAGTATTGCAAGTCCTGAAAGAAAACAACTTCCAACCCAGACTGATGTACCCTGCAAAACTTTCTTTCAAAATTAATGGAAAAACAAGATACTTCCATGACAAAGAACAACTCAAGGAATTCATGACCACCAAAACCAACACTACAAAGAATACTAAAGGACATTCTAGAGACAGATTAAAAAGGACTATGGTCTCAGGACAATGGCAGAGGGGGACCATCAAGTGGGGCCACTCGATTGAATGGAGAGGAAAAATAGGGAGCCAATGGCAGGAAAATAGCATGGCAGAGACACTACAGTGCAACAGGGCCTCTTGAAGAATGGATAAGAAAGACATGGTATTTCATGGGGTGGAAACCTACTCAGCTATAAAGGAAAATAACCTCAAGGCTCTTGTAGGTAGATAGAGGCAACTGGTAATAGTGCTCATGGATGTAATGGACCAGAGTCACAAAGGTGAATTTTGTGTTGTCTCCATAGCATAACAAACTAAAGGTGTTAGTGGGATCCAAAATGCACAATACATATTGGGAAAGTCGAAGGGGAGGAATTATCTAAAAAGGGA